>JASGCC010003307.1:0-24507 GCA_030067915.1 Hydractinia echinata | reverse complement strand
CCAGGGAGTAAACTCATTTCCCGAACGATTTTTAAAATTATTTTTTCACCACTAAAACCCATGAGACTTGTAGTTTTCAAAAATATTTTCATTTTTGATGAGACGCCGAATGAAAGCAGTTTAATCGCCGGCAACCGAAAACCCGCGATTTCCCGTAAATCCCGTATAGTCGAATGTATACAAAGAAAGTAAGCAGGGAGTAAACTCATTTCCCGAACGATTTTTAAAATTATTTTTTCACCACTAAAACCCATGAGACTTGTAGTTTTCAAAAATATTTTCATTTTTGATGAGACGCCGAATGAAAGCAGTTTAATCGCCGGCAACCGAAAACCCGCGATTAAATCCCGTATAGTCGAATGTATACAAAGAAAGTAAGCAGGGAGTAAACTCATTTCCCGAACGATTTTTAAAATTATTTTTTCACCACTAAAACCCATGAGACTTGTAGTTTTCAAAAATATTTTCATTTTTGATGAGACGCCGAATGAAAGCAGTTTAATCGCCGGCAACCGAAAACCCGCGATTTCCCGTAAATCCGGCCGGCCTATTCGAATGTATACAAAGAAAGTAAGCAGGGAGTAAACTCATTTCCCGAACGATTTTTAAAATTATTTTTTCACCACTAAAACCCATGAGACTTGTAGTTTTCAAAAATATTTTCATTTTTGATGAGACGCCGAATGAAAGCAGTGTAATCGCCGGCAACCGAAAACCCGCGATTTCCCGTAAATCCCGTATAGTCGAATGTATACAAAGAAAGTAAGCAGGGAGTAAACTCATTTCCCGAACGATTTTTAAAATTATTTTTTCACCACTAAAACCCATGAGACTTGTAGTTTTCAAAAAATTTTCATTTTTGATGAGACGCCGAATGAAAGCAGTTTAATCGCCGGCAACCGAAAACCCGCGATTTCCCGTAAATCCCGTCGGTATAGTCGAATGTATACAAAGAAAGTAAGCAGGGAGTAAACTCATTTCCCGAACGATTTTTAAAATTATTTTTTCACCACTAAAACCCATGAGACTTGTAGTTTTCAAAAATATTTTCATTTTTGATGAGACGCCGAATGAAAGCAGTTTAATCGCCGGCAACCGAAAACCCGCGATTTCCCGTAAATCCCGTATAGTCGAATGTATACAAAGAAAGTAAGCAGGGAGTAAACTCATTTCCCGAACGATTTTTAAAATTATTTTTTCACCACTAAAACCCATGAGACTTGTAGTTTTCAAAAATATTTTCATTTTTGATGAGACGCCGAATGAAAGCAGTTTAATCGCCGGCAACCGAAAACCCGCGATTTCCCGTAAATCCCGTAGTATAGTCGAATGTATACAAAGAAAGTAAGCAGGGAGTAAACTCATTTCCCGAACGATTTTTAAAATTATTTTTTCACCACTAAAACCCATGAGACTTGTAGTTTTCAAAAATATTTTCATTTTTGATGAGACGCCGAATGAAAGCAGTTTAATCGCCGGCAACCGAAAACCCGCGATTTCCCGTAAATCCCGTATAGTCGAATGTATACAAAGAAAGTAAGCAGGGAGTAAACTCATTTCCCGAACGATTTTTAAAATTATTTTTTCACCACTAAAACCCATGAGACTTGTAGTTTTCAAAAATATTTTCATTTTTGATGAGACGCCGAATGAAAGCAGTTTAATCGCCGGCAACCGAAAACCCGCGATTTCCCGTAAATCCCGGATCGGCCCGTATAGTCGAATGTATACAAAGAAAGTAAGCAGGGAGTAAACTCATTTCCCGAACGATTTTTAAAATTATTTTTTCACCACTAAAACCCATGAGACTTGTAGTTTTCAAAAATATTTTCATTTTTGATGAGACGCCGAATGAAAGCAGTTTAATCGCCGGCAACCGAAAAGAAAACCGGCTCGGCCCGTATAGTCGAATGTATACAAAAAAGAAGCAGGGAGTAAACTCATTTCCCGAACGATTTTTAAAATTATTTTTTCACCACTAAAACCCATGAGACTTGTAGTTTTCAAAAATATTTTCATTTTTGATGAGACGCCGAATGAAAGCAGTTTAATCGCCGGCAACCGAAAACCCGCGATTTCCCGTAAATCCCGTATAGTCGAATGTATACAAAGAAAGTAAGCAGGGAGTAAACTCATTTCCCGAACGATTTTTAAAATTATTTTTTCACCACTAAAACCCATGAGACTTGTAGTTTTCAAAAATATTTTCATTTTTGATGAGACGCCGAATGAAAGCAGTTTAATCGCCGGCAACCGAAAACCCGCGATTTCCCGTAAATCCCGTCGGCCCGTATAGTCGAATGTATACAAAGAAAGTAAGCAGGGAGTAAACTCATTTCCCGAACGATTTTTAAAATTATTTTTTCACCACTAAAACCCATGAGACTTGTAGTTTTCAAAAAATTTTCATTTTTGATGAGACGCCGAATGAAAGCAGTTTAATCGCCGGCAACCGAAAACCCGCGATTTCCCGTAAATCCCGTATAGTCGAATGTATACAAAGAAAGTAAGCAGGGAGTAAACTCATTTCCCGAACGATTTTTAAAATTATTTTTTCACCACTAAAACCCATGAGACTTGTAGTTTTCAAAAATATTTTCATTTTTGATGAGACGCCGAATGAAAGCAGTTTAATCGCCGGCAACCGAAAACCCGCGATTTCCCGTAAATCCCGTATAGTCGAATGTATACAAAGAAAGTAAGCAGGGAGTAAACTCATTTCCCGAACGATTTTTAAAATTATTTTTTCACCACTAAAACCCATGAGACTTGTAGTTTTCAAAAATATTTTCATTTTTGATGAGACGCCGAATGAAAGCAGTTTAATCGCCGGCAACCGAAAACCCGCGATTTCCCGTAAATCCCGTATAGTCGAATGTATACAAAGAAAGTAAGCAGGGAGTAAACTCATTTCCCGAACGATTTTTAAAATTATTTTTTCACCACTAAAACCCATGAGACTTGTAGTTTTCAAAAATATTTTCATTTTTGATGAGACGCCGAATGAAAGCAGTTTAATCGCCGGCAACCGAAAACCCGCGATTTCCCGTAAATCCCGTATAGTCGAATGTATACAAAGAAAGTAAGCAGGGAGTAAACTCATTTCCCGAACGATTTTTAAAATTATTTTTTCACCACTAAAACCCATGAGACTTGTAGTTTTCAAAAATATTTTCATTTTTGATGAGACGCCGAATGAAAGCAGTTTAATCGCCGGCAACCGAAAACCCGCGATTTCCCGTAAATCCCGTATAGTCGAATGTATACAAAGAAAGTAAGCAGGGAGTAAACTCATTTCCCGAACGATTTTTAAAATTATTTTTTCACCACTAAAACCCATGAGACTTGTAGTTTTCAAAAATATTTTCATTTTTGATGAGACGCCGAATGAAAGCAGTTTAATCGCCGGCAACCGAAAACCCGCGATTTCCCGTAAATCCCGTCGGCCATAGTCGAATGTATACAAAGAAAGTAAGCAGGGAGTAAACTCATTTCCCGAACGATTTTTAAAATTATTTTTTCACCACTAAAACCCATGAGACTTGTAGTTTTCAAAAATATTTTCATTTTTGATGAGACGCCGAATGAAAGCAGTTTAATCGCCGGCAACCGAAAACCCGCGATTTCCCGTAAATCCCGTCGTATAGTCGAATGTATACAAAGAAAGTAAGCAGGGAGTAAACTCATTTCCCGAACGATTTTTAAAATTATTTTTTCACCACTAAAACCCATGAGACTTGTAGTTTTCAAAAATATTTTCATTTTTGATGAGACGCCGAATGAAAGCAGTTTAATCGCCGGCAACCGAAAACCCGCGATTTCCCGTAAATCCCGTATAGTCGAATGTATACAAAGAAAGTAAGCAGGGAGTAAACTCATTTCCCGAACGATTTTTAAAATTATTTTTTCACCACTAAAACCCATGAGACTTGTAGTTTTCAAAAATATTTTCATTTTTGATGAGACGCCGAATGAAAGCAGTTTAATCGCCGGCAACCGAAAACCCGCGATTTCCCGTAAATCCCGTATAGTCGAATGTATACAAAGAAAGTAAGCAGGGAGTAAACTCATTTCCCGAACGATTTTTAAAATTATTTTTTCACCACTAAAACCCATGAGACTTGTAGTTTTCAAAAATATTTTCATTTTTGATGAGACGCCGAATGAAAGCAGTTTAATCGCCGGCAACCGAAAACCCGCGATTTCCCGTAAATCCCGTATAGTCGAATGTATACAAAGAAAGTAAGCAGGGAGTAAACTCATTTCCCGAACGATTTTTAAAATTATTTTTTCACCACTAAAACCCATGAGACTTGTAGTTTTCAAAAATATTTTCATTTTTGATGAGACGCCGAATGAAAGCAGTTTAATCGCCGGCAACCGAAAACCCGCGATTTCCCGTAAATCCCGATCGGTATAGTCGAATGTATACAAAGAAAGTAAGCAGGGAGTAAACTCATTTCCCGAACGATTTTTAAAATTATTTTTTCACCACTAAAACCCATGAGACTTGTAGTTTTCAAAAATATTTTCATTTTTGATGAGACGCCGAATGAAAGCAGTTTAATCGCCGGCAACCGAAAACCCGCGATTTCCCGTAAATCCCTCGTATAGTCGAATGTATACAAAGAAAGTAAGCAGGGAGTAAACTCATTTCCCGAACGATTTTTAAAATTATTTTTTCACCACTAAAACCCATGAGACTTGTAGTTTTCAAAAATATTTTCATTTTTGATGAGACGCCGAATGAAAGCAGTTTAATCGCCGGCAACCGAAAACCCGCGATTTCCCGTAAATCCCGTATAGTCGAATGTATACAAAGAAAGTAAGCAGGGAGTAAACTCATTTCCCGAACGATTTTTAAAATTATTTTTTCACCACTAAAACCCATGAGACTTGTAGTTTTCAAAAAATTTTCATTTTTGATGAGACGCCGAATGAAAGCAGTTTAATCGCCGGCAACCGAAAACCCGCGATTTCCCGTAAATCCCGTCGGCCCGTATAGTCGAATGTATACAAAGAAAGTAAGCAGGGAGTAAACTCATTTCCCGAACGATTTTTAAAATTATTTTTTCACCACTAAAACCCATGAGACTTGTAGTTTTCAAAAATATTTTCATTTTTGATGAGACGCCGAATGAAAGCAGTTTAATCGCCGGCAACCGAAAACCCGCGATTTCCCGTAAATCCCGTCGGCCGTATAGTCGAATGTATACAAAGAAAGTAAGCAGGGAGTAAACTCATTTCCCGAACGATTTTTAAAATTATTTTTTCACCACTAAAACCCATGAGACTTGTAGTTTTCAAAAAATTTTCATTTTTGATGAGACGCCGAATGAAAGCAGTTTAATCGCCGGCAACCGAAAACCCGCGATTTCCCGTAAATCCCGTATAGTCGAATGTATACAAAGAAAGTAAGCAGGGAGTAAACTCATTTCCCGAACGATTTTTAAAATTATTTTTTCACCACTAAAACCCATGAGACTTGTAGTTTTCAAAAATATTTTCATTTTTGATGAGACGCCGAATGAAAGCAGTTTAATCGCCGGCAACCGAAAACCCGCGATTTCCCGTAAATCCCGTATAGTCGAATGTATACAAAGAAAGTAAGCAGGGAGTAAACTCATTTCCCGAACGATTTTTAAAATTATTTTTTCACCACTAAAACCCATGAGACTTGTAGTTTTCAAAAATATTTTCATTTTTGATGAGACGCCGAATGAAAGCAGTTTAATCGCCGGCAACCGAAAACCCGCGATTTCCCGTAAATCCCGATCCCGTATAGTCGAATGTATACAAAGAAAGTAAGCAGGGAGTAAACTCATTTCCCGAACGATTTTTAAAATTATTTTTTCACCACTAAAACCCATGAGACTTGTAGTTTTCAAAAATATTTTCATTTTTGATGAGACGCCGAATGAAAGCAGTTTAATCGCCGGCAACCGAAAACCCGCGATTTCCCGTAAATCCCTCGGCCGTATAGTCGAATGTATACAAAGAAAGTAAGCAGGGAGTAAACTCATTTCCCGAACGATTTTTAAAATTATTTTTTCACCACTAAAACCCATGAGACTTGTAGTTTTCAAAAATATTTTCATTTTTGATGAGACGCCGAATGAAAGCAGTTTAATCGCCGGCAACCGAAAACCCGCGATTTCCCGTAAATCCCGTATAGTCGAATGTATACAAAGAAAGTAAGCAGGGAGTAAACTCATTTCCCGAACGATTTTTAAAATTATTTTTTCACCACTAAAACCCATGAGACTTGTAGTTTTCAAAAATATTTTCATTTTTGATGAGACGCCGAATGAAAGCAGTTTAATCGCCGGCAACCGAAAACCCGCGATTTCCCGTAAATCCCGTCGGCCCGTATAGTCGAATGTATACAAAGAAAGTAAGCAGGGAGTAAACTCATTTCCCGAACGATTTTTAAAATTATTTTTTCACCACTAAAACCCATGAGACTTGTAGTTTTCAAAAATATTTTCATTTTTGATGAGACGCCGAATGAAAGCAGTTTAATCGCCGGCAACCGAAAACCCGCGATTTCCCGTAAATCCCGTATATAGTCGAATGTATACAAAGAAAGTAAGCAGGGAGTAAACTCATTTCCCGAACGATTTTTAAAATTATTTTTTCACCACTAAAACCCATGAGACTTGTAGTTTTCAAAAAATTTTTCATTTTTGATGAGACGCCGAATGAAAGCAGTTTAATCGCCGGCAACCGAAAACCCGCGATTTCCCGTAAATCCCGTATAGTCGAATGTATACAAAGAAAGTAAGCAGGGAGTAAACTCATTTCCCGAACGATTTTTAAAATTATTTTTTCACCACTAAAACCCATGAGACTTGTAGTTTTCAAAAATATTTTCATTTTTGATGAGACGCCGAATGAAAGCAGTTTAATCGCCGGCAACCGAAAACCCGCGATTTCCCGTAAATCCCGTATAGTCGAATGTATACAAAGAAAGTAAGCAGGGAGTAAACTCATTTCCCGAACGATTTTTAAAATTATTTTTTCACCACTAAAACCCATGAGACTTGTAGTTTTCAAAAATATTTTCATTTTTGATGAGACGCCGAATGAAAGCAGTTTAATCGCCGGCAACCGAAAACCGCGATTTCCCGTAAATCCCGTATAGTCGAATGTATACAAAGAAAGTAAGCAGGGAGTAAACTCATTTCCCGAACGATTTTTAAAATTATTTTTTCACCACTAAAACCCATGAGACTTGTAGTTTTCAAAAATATTTTCATTTTTGATGAGACGCCGAATGAAAGCAGTTTAATCGCCGGCAACCGAAAACCCGCGATTTCCCGTAAATCCCGTATAGTCGAATGTATACAAAGAAAGTAAGCAGGGAGTAAACTCATTTCCCGAACGATTTTTAAAATTATTTTTTCACCACTAAAACCCATGAGACTTGTAGTTTTCAAAAATATTTTCATTTTTGATGAGACGCCGAATGAAAGCAGTTTAATCGCCGGCAACCGAAAACCCGCGATTTCCCGTAAATCCCGGCTCGGCCGTATAGTCGAATGTATACAAAGAAAGTAAGCAGGGAGTAAACTCATTTCCCGAACGATTTTTAAAATTATTTTTTCACCACTAAAACCCATGAGACTTGTAGTTTTCAAAAATATTTTCATTTTTGATGAGACGCCGAATGAAAGCAGTTTAATCGCCGGCAACCGAAAACCCGCGATTTCCCGTAAATCCCGGATCGGCCCGTATAGTCGAATGTATACAAAGAAAGTAAGCAGGGAGTAAACTCATTTCCCGAACGATTTTTAAAATTATTTTTTCACCACTAAAACCCATGAGACTTGTAGTTTTCAAAAATATTTTCATTTTTGATGAGACGCCGAATGAAAGCAGTTTAATCGCCGGCAACCGAAAACCCGCGATTTCCCGTAAATCCCGTATAGTCGAATGTATACAAAGAAAGTAAGCAGGGAGTAAACTCATTTCCCGAACGATTTTTAAAATTATTTTTTCACCACTAAAACCCATGAGACTTGTAGTTTTCAAAAATATTTTCATTTTTGATGAGACGCCGAATGAAAGCAGTTTAATCGCCGGCAACCGAAAACCCGCGATTTCCCGTAAATCCCGTATAGTCGAATGTATACAAAGAAAGTAAGCAGGGAGTAAACTCATTTCCCGAACGATTTTTAAAATTATTTTTTCACCACTAAAACCCATGAGACTTGTAGTTTTCAAAAATATTTTCATTTTTGATGAGACGCCGAATGAAAGCAGTTTAATCGCCGGCAACCGAAAACCCGCGATTTCCCGTAAATCCCGTATAGTCGAATGTATACAAAGAAAGTAAGCAGGGAGTAAACTCATTTCCCGAACGATTTTTAAAATTATTTTTTCACCACTAAAACCCATGAGACTTGTAGTTTTCAAAAATATTTTCATTTTTGATGAGACGCCGAATGAAAGCAGTTTAATCGCCGGCAACCGAAAACCCGCGATTTCCCGTAAATCCCGTATAGTCGAATGTATACAAAGAAAGTAAGCAGGGAGTAAACTCATTTCCCGAACGATTTTTAAAATTATTTTTTCACCACTAAAACCCATGAGACTTGTAGTTTTCAAAAATATTTTCATTTTTGATGAGACGCCGAATGAAAGCAGTTTAATCGCCGGCAACCGAAAACCCGCGATTTCCCGTAAATCCCGTCGGCGTATAGTCGAATGTATACAAAGAAAGTAAGCAGGGAGTAAACTCATTTCCCGAACGATTTTTAAAATTATTTTTTCACCACTAAAACCCATGAGACTTGTAGTTTTCAAAAAATTTTCATTTTTGATGAGACGCCGAATGAAAGCAGTTTAATCGCCGGCAACCGAAAACCCGCGATTTCCCGTAAATCCCGTATAGTCGAATGTATACAAAGAAAGTAAGCAGGGAGTAAACTCATTTCCCGAACGATTTTTAAAATTATTTTTTCACCACTAAAACCCATGAGACTTGTAGTTTTCAAAAATATTTTCATTTTTGATGAGACGCCGAATGAAAGCAGTTTAATCGCCGGCAACCGAAAACCCGCGATTTCCCGTAAATCCCGTATAGTCGAATGTATACAAAGAAAGTAAGCAGGGAGTAAACTCATTTCCCGAACGATTTTTAAAATTATTTTTTCACCACTAAAACCCATGAGACTTGTAGTTTTCAAAAATATTTTCATTTTTGATGAGACGCCGAATGAAAGCAGTTTAATCGCCGGCAACCGAAAACCCGCGATTTCCCGTAAATCCCGTATAGTCGAATGTATACAAAGAAAGTAAGCAGGGAGTAAACTCATTTCCCGAACGATTTTTAAAATTATTTTTTCACCACTAAAACCCATGAGACTTGTAGTTTTCAAAAATATTTTCATTTTTGATGAGACGCCGAATGAAAGCAGTTTAATCGCCGGCAACCGAAAACCCGCGATTTCCCGTAAATCCCGTCGGCCGTATAGTCGAATGTATACAAAGAAAGTAAGCAGGGAGTAAACTCATTTCCCGAACGATTTTTAAAATTATTTTTTCACCACTAAAACCCATGAGACTTGTAGTTTTCAAAAATATTTTCATTTTTGATGAGACGCCGAATGAAAGCAGTTTAATCGCCGGCAACCGAAAACCCGCGATTTCCCGTAAATCCCGTATAGTCGAATGTATACAAAGAAAGTAAGCAGGGAGTAAACTCATTTCCCGAACGATTTTTAAAATTATTTTTTCACCACTAAAACCCATGAGACTTGTAGTTTTCAAAAATATTTTCATTTTTGATGAGACGCCGAATGAAAGCAGTTTAATCGCCGGCAACCGAAAACCCGCGATTTCCCGTAAATCCCGTCGGTATAGTCGAATGTATACAAAGAAAGTAAGCAGGGAGTAAACTCATTTCCCGAACGATTTTTAAAATTATTTTTTCACCACTAAAACCCATGAGACTTGTAGTTTTCAAAAATATTTTCATTTTTGATGAGACGCCGAATGAAAGCAGTTTAATCGCCGGCAACCGAAAACCCGCGATTTCCCGTAAATCCCGTATAGTCGAATGTATACAAAGAAAGTAAGCAGGGAGTAAACTCATTTCCCGAACGATTTTTAAAATTATTTTTTCACCACTAAAACCCATGAGACTTGTAGTTTTCAAAAATATTTTCATTTTTGATGAGACGCCGAATGAAAGCAGTTTAATCGCCGGCAACCGAAAACCCGCGATTTCCCGTAAATCCCGTATAGTCGAATGTATACAAAGAAAGTAAGCAGGGAGTAAACTCATTTCCCGAACGATTTTTAAAATTATTTTTTCACCACTAAAACCCATGAGACTTGTAGTTTTCAAAAATATTTTCATTTTTGATGAGACGCCGAATGAAAGCAGTTTAATCGCCGGCAACCGAAAACCCGCGATTTCCCGTAAATCCGTATAGTCGAATGTATACAAAGAAAGTAAGCAGGGAGTAAACTCATTTCCCGAACGATTTTTAAAATTATTTTTTCACCACTAAAACCCATGAGACTTGTAGTTTTCAAAAAATTTTCATTTTTGATGAGACGCCGAATGAAAGCAGTTTAATCGCCGGCAACCGAAAACCCGCGATTTCCCGTAAATCCCGGCCGTATAGTCGAATGTATACAAAGAAAGTAAGCAGGGAGTAAACTCATTTCCCGAACGATTTTTAAAATTATTTTTTCACCACTAAAACCCATGAGACTTGTAGTTTTCAAAAATATTTTCATTTTTGATGAGACGCCGAATGAAAGCAGTTTAATCGCCGGCAACCGAAAACCCGCGATTTCCCGTAAATCCCGTATAGTCGAATGTATACAAAGAAAGTAAGCAGGGAGTAAACTCATTTCCCGAACGATTTTTAAAATTATTTTTTCACCACTAAAACCCATGAGACTTGTAGTTTTCAAAAATATTTTCATTTTTGATGAGACGCCGAATGAAAGCAGTTTAATCGCCGGCAACCGAAAACCCGCGATTTCCCGTAAATCCGGCCCGTATAGTCGAATGTATACAAAGAAAGTAAGCAGGGAGTAAACTCATTTCCCGAACGATTTTTAAAATTATTTTTTCACCACTAAAACCCATGAGACTTGTAGTTTTCAAAAATATTTTCATTTTTGATGAGACGCCGAATGAAAGCAGTTTAATCGCCGGCAACCGAAAACCCGCGATTTCCCGTAAATCCCGTATAGTCGAATGTATACAAAGAAAGTAAGCAGGGAGTAAACTCATTTCCCGAACGATTTTTAAAATTATTTTTTCACCACTAAAACCCATGAGACTTGTAGTTTTCAAAAATATTTTCATTTTTGATGAGACGCCGAATGAAAGCAGTTTAATCGCCGGCAACCGAAAACCCGCGATTTCCCGTAAATCCCGTATAGTCGAATGTATACAAAGAAAGTAAGCAGGGAGTAAACTCATTTCCCGAACGATTTTTAAAATTATTTTTTCACCACTAAAACCCATGAGACTTGTAGTTTTCAAAAATATTTTCATTTTTGATGAGACGCCGAATGAAAGCAGTTTAATCGCCGGCAACCGAAAACCCGCGATTTCCCGTAAATCCCGTATAGTCGAATGTATACAAAGAAAGTAAGCAGGGAGTAAACTCATTTCCCGAACGATTTTTAAAATTATTTTTTCACCACTAAAACCCATGAGACTTGTAGTTTTCAAAAATATTTTCATTTTTGATGAGACGCCGAATGAAAGCAGTTTAATCGCCGGCAACCGAAAACCCGCGATTTCCCGTAAATCCCGTATAGTCGAATGTATACAAAGAAAGTAAGCAGGGAGTAAACTCATTTCCCGAACGATTTTTAAAATTATTTTTTCACCACTAAAACCCATGAGACTTGTAGTTTTCAAAAATATTTTCATTTTTGATGAGACGCCGAATGAAAGCAGTTTAATCGCCGGCAACCGAAAACCCGCGATTTCCCGTAAATCCCGTATAGTCGAATGTATACAAAGAAAGTAAGCAGGGAGTAAACTCATTTCCCGAACGATTTTTAAAATTATTTTTTCACCACTAAAACCCATGAGACTTGTAGTTTTCAAAAATATTTTCATTTTTGATGAGACGCCGAATGAAAGCAGTTTAATCGCCGGCAACCGAAAACCCGCGATTTCCCGTAAATCCCGTATAGTCGAATGTATACAAAGAAAGTAAGCAGGGAGTAAACTCATTTCCCGAACGATTTTTAAAATTATTTTTTCACCACTAAAACCCATGAGACTTGTAGTTTTCAAAAATATTTTCATTTTTGATGAGACGCCGAATGAAAGCAGTTTAATCGCCGGCAACCGAAAACCCGCGATTTCCCGTAAATCCCGTATAGTCGAATGTATACAAAGAAAGTAAGCAGGGAGTAAACTCATTTCCCGAACGATTTTTAAAATTATTTTTTCACCACTAAAACCCATGAGACTTGTAGTTTTCAAAAATATTTTCATTTTTGATGAGACGCCGAATGAAAGCAGTTTAATCGCCGGCAACCGAAAACCCGCGATTTCCCGTAAATCCCGTATAGTCGAATGTATACAAAGAAAGTAAGCAGGGAGTAAACTCATTTCCCGAACGATTTTTAAAATTATTTTTTCACCACTAAAACCCATGAGACTTGTAGTTTTCAAAAATATTTTCATTTTTGATGAGACGCCGAATGAAAGCAGTTTAATCGCCGGCAACCGAAAACCCGCGATTTCCCGTAAATCCCGTATAGTCGAATGTATACAAAGAAAGTAAGCAGGGAGTAAACTCATTTCCCGAACGATTTTTAAAATTATTTTTTCACCACTAAAACCCATGAGACTTGTAGTTTTCAAAAATATTTTCATTTTTGATGAGACGCCGAATGAAAGCAGTTTAATCGCCGGCAACCGAAAACCCGCGATTTCCCGTAAATCCCGTATAGTCGAATGTATACAAAGAAAGTAAGCAGGGAGTAAACTCATTTCCCGAACGATTTTTAAAATTATTTTTTCACCACTAAAACCCATGAGACTTGTAGTTTTCAAAAATATTTTCATTTTTGATGAGACGCCGAATGAAAGCAGTTTAATCGCCGGCAACCGAAAACCCGCGATTTCCCGTAAATCCCGTATAGTCGAATGTATACAAAGAAAGTAAGCAGGGAGTAAACTCATTTCCCGAACGATTTTTAAAATTATTTTTTCACCACTAAAACCCATGAGACTTGTAGTTTTCAAAAATATTTTCATTTTTGATGAGACGCCGAATGAAAGCAGTTTAATCGCCGGCAACCGAAAACCCGCGATTTCCCGTAAATCCCGTATAGTCGAATGTATACAAAGAAAGTAAGCAGGGAGTAAACTCATTTCCCGAACGATTTTTAAAATTATTTTTTCACCACTAAAACCCATGAGACTTGTAGTTTTCAAAAATATTTTCATTTTTGATGAGACGCCGAATGAAAGCAGTTTAATCGCCGGCAACCGAAAACCCGCGATTTCCCGTAAATCCCGTATAGTCGAATGTATACAAAGAAAGTAAGCAGGGAGTAAACTCATTTCCCGAACGATTTTTAAAATTATTTTTTCACCACTAAAACCCATGAGACTTGTAGTTTTCAAAAATATTTTCATTTTTGATGAGACGCCGAATGAAAGCAGTTTAATCGCCGGCAACCGAAAACCCGCGATTTCCCGTAAATCCCGTATAGTCGAATGTATACAAAGAAAGTAAGCAGGGAGTAAACTCATTTCCCGAACGATTTTTAAAATTATTTTTTCACCACTAAAACCCATGAGACTTGTAGTTTTCAAAAATATTTTCATTTTTGATGAGACGCCGAATGAAAGCAGTTTAATCGCCGGCAACCGAAAACCCGCGATTTCCCGTAAATCCCGTATAGTCGAATGTATACAAAGAAAGTAAGCAGGGAGTAAACTCATTTCCCGAACGATTTTTAAAATTATTTTTTCACCACTAAAACCCATGAGACTTGTAGTTTTCAAAAATATTTTCATTTTTGATGAGACGCCGAATGAAAGCAGTTTAATCGCCGGCAACCGAAAACCCGCGATTTCCCGTAAATCCCGTATAGTCGAATGTATACAAAGAAAGTAAGCAGGGAGTAAACTCATTTCCCGAACGATTTTTAAAATTATTTTTTCACCACTAAAACCCATGAGACTTGTAGTTTTCAAAAATATTTTCATTTTTGATGAGACGCCGAATGAAAGCAGTTTAATCGCCGGCAACCGAAAACCCGCGATTTCCCGTAAATCCGTCGGCCGTATAGTCGAATGTATACAAAGAAAGTAAGCAGGGAGTAAACTCATTTCCCGAACGATTTTTAAAATTATTTTTTCACCACTAAAACCCATGAGACTTGTAGTTTTCAAAAATATTTTCATTTTTGATGAGACGCCGAATGAAAGCAGTTTAATCGCCGGCAACCGAAAACCCGCGATTTCCCGTAAATCCCGTATAGTCGAATGTATACAAAGAAAGTAAGCAGGGAGTAAACTCATTTCCCGAACGATTTTTAAAATTATTTTTTCACCACTAAAACCCATGAGACTTGTAGTTTTCAAAAATATTTTCATTTTTGATGAGACGCCGAATGAAAGCAGTTTAATCGCCGGCAACCGAAAACCCGCGATTTCCCGTAAATCCCGTATAGTCGAATGTATACAAAGAAAGTAAGCAGGGAGTAAACTCATTTCCCGAACGATTTTTAAAATTATTTTTTCACCACTAAAACCCATGAGACTTGTAGTTTTCAAAAATATTTTCATTTTTGATGAGACGCCGAATGAAAGCAGTTTAATCGCCGGCAACCGAAAACCCGCGATTTCCCGTAAATCCCGTATAGTCGAATGTATACAAAGAAAGTAAGCAGGGAGTAAACTCATTTCCCGAACGATTTTTAAAATTATTTTTTCACCACTAAAACCCATGAGACTTGTAGTTTTCAAAAATATTTTCATTTTTGATGAGACGCCGAATGAAAGCAGTTTAATCGCCGGCAACCGAAAACCCGCGATTTCCCGTAAATCCCGTATAGTCGAATGTATACAAAGAAAGTAAGCAGGGAGTAAACTCATTTCCCGAACGATTTTTAAAATTATTTTTTCACCACTAAAACCCATGAGACTTGTAGTTTTCAAAAATATTTTCATTTTTGATGAGACGCCGAATGAAAGCAGTTTAATCGCCGGCAACCGAAAACCCGCGATTTCCCGTAAATCCCGTATAGTCGAATGTATACAAAGAAAGTAAGCAGGGAGTAAACTCATTTCCCGAACGATTTTTAAAATTATTTTTTCACCACTAAAACCCATGAGACTTGTAGTTTTCAAAAATATTTTCATTTTTGATGAGACGCCGAATGAAAGCAGTTTAATCGCCGGCAACCGAAAACCCGCGATTTCCCGTAAATCCCGTATAGTCGAATGTATACAAAGAAAGTAAGCAGGGAGTAAACTCATTTCCCGAACGATTTTTAAAATTATTTTTTCACCACTAAAACCCATGAGACTTGTAGTTTTCAAAAATATTTTCATTTTTGATGAGACGCCGAATGAAAGCAGTTTAATCGCCGGCAACCGAAAACCCGCGATTTCCCGTAAATCCCGTATAGTCGAATGTATACAAAGAAAGTAAGCAGGGAGTAAACTCATTTCCCGAACGATTTTTAAAATTATTTTTTCACCACTAAAACCCATGAGACTTGTAGTTTTCAAAAATATTTTCATTTTTGATGAGACGCCGAATGAAAGCAGTTTAATCGCCGGCAACCGAAAACCCGCGATTTCCCGTAAATCCCGTATAGTCGAATGTATACAAAGAAAGTAAGCAGGGAGTAAACTCATTTCCCGAACGATTTTTAAAATTATTTTTTCACCACTAAAACCCATGAGACTTGTAGTTTTCAAAAATTATTTTCATTTTGATGAGACGCCGAATGAAAGCAGTTTAATCGCCGGCAACCGAAAACCCGCGATTTCCCGTAAATCCCGTATAGTCGAATGTATACAAAGAAAGTAAGCAGGGAGTAAACTCATTTCCCGAACGATTTTTAAAATTATTTTTTCACCACTAAAACCCATGAGACTTGTAGTTTTAAAAATATTTTCATTTTTTGATGAGACGCCGAATGAAAGCAGTTTAATCGCCGGCAACCGAAAACCCGCGATTTCCCGTAAATCCCGTATAGTCGAATGTATACAAAGAAAGTAAGCAGGGAGTAAACTCATTTCCCGAACGATTTTTAAAATTATTTTTTCACCACTAAAACCCATGAGACTTGTAGTTTTCAAAAATATTTTCATTTTTGATGAGACGCCGAATGAAAGCAGTTTAATCGCCGGCAACCGAAAACCCGCGATTTCCCGTAAATCCCGTATAGTCGAATGTATACAAAGAAAGTAAGCAGGGAGTAAACTCATTTCCCGAACGATTTTTAAAATTATTTTTTCACCACTAAAACCCATGAGACTTGTAGTTTTCAAAAATATTTTCATTTTTGATGAGACGCCGAATGAAAGCAGTTTAATCGCCGGCAACCGAAAACCCGCGATTTCCCGTAAATCCCGTCGTATAGTCGAATGTATACAAAGAAAGTAAGCAGGGAGTAAACTCATTTCCCGAACGATTTTTAAAATTATTTTTTCACCACTAAAACCCATGAGACTTGTAGTTTTCAAAAATATTTTCATTTTTGATGAGACGCCGAATGAAAGCAGTTTAATCGCCGGCAACCGAAAACCCGCGATTTCCCGTAAATCCCGTATAGTCGAATGTATACAAAGAAAGTAAGCAGGGAGTAAACTCATTTCCCGAACGATTTTTAAAATTATTTTTTCACCACTAAAACCCATGAGACTTGTAGTTTTAAAAATATTTTCATTTTTGATGAGACGCCGAATGAAAGCAGTTTAATCGCCGGCAACCGAAAACCCGCGATTTCCCGTAAATCCCGTATAGTCGAATGTATACAAAGAAAGTAAGCAGGGAGTAAACTCATTTCCCGAACGATTTTTAAAATTATTTTTTCACCACTAAAACCCATGAGACTTGTAGTTTTCAAAAATATTTTCATTTTTGATGAGACGCCGAATGAAAGCAGTTTAATCGCCGGCAACCGAAAACCCGCGCGATTTCCCGTAAATCCCGTATAGTCGAATGTATACAAAGAAAGTAAGCAGGGAGTAAACTCATTTCCCGAACGATTTTTAAAATTATTTTTTCACCACTAAAACCCATGAGACTTGTAGTTTTCAAAAATATTTTCATTTTTGATGAGACGCCGAATGAAAGCAGTTTAATCGCCGGCAACCGAAAACCCGCGATTTCCCGTAAATCCCGGACTCGGCCCGTATAGTCGAATGTATACAAAGAAAGTAAGCAGGGAGTAAACTCATTTCCCGAACGATTTTTAAAATTATTTTTTCACCACTAAAACCCATGAGACTTGTAGTTTTCAAAAATATTTTCATTTTTGATGAGACGCCGAATGAAAGCAGTTTAATCGCCGGCAACCGAAAACCCGCGATTTCCCGTAAATCCCGTATAGTCGAATGTATACAAAGAAAGTAAGCAGGGAGTAAACTCATTTCCCGAACGATTTTTAAAATTATTTTTTCACCACTAAAACCCATGAGACTTGTAGTTTTCAAAAAATATTTTCATTTTTGATGAGACGCCGAATGAAAGCAGTTTAATCGCCGGCAACCGAAAACCCGCGATTTCCCGTAAATCCCGTCGGCCCGTATAGTCGAATGTATACAAAGAAAGTAAGCAGGGAGTAAACTCATTTCCCGAACGATTTTTAAAATTATTTTTTCACCACTAAAACCCATGAGACTTGTAGTTTTCAAAAAATATTTTCATTTTTGATGAGACGCCGAATGAAAGCAGTTTAATCGCCGGCAACCGAAAACCCGCGATTTCCCGTAAATCCCGTATAGTCGAATGTATACAAAGAAAGTAAGCAGGGAGTAAACTCATTTCCCGAACGATTTTTAAAATTATTTTTTCACCACTAAAACCCATGAGACTTGTAGTTTTCAAAAATATTTTCATTTTTGATGAGACGCCGAATGAAAGCAGTTTAATCGCCGGCAACCGAAAACCCGCGATTTCCCGTAAATCCCGTATAGTCGAATGTATACAAAGAAAGTAAGCAGGGAGTAAACTCATTTCCCGAACGATTTTTAAAATTATTTTTTCACCACTAAAACCCATGAGACTTGTAGTTTTCAAAAATATTTTCATTTTTGATGAGACGCCGAATGAAAGCAGTTTAATCGCCGGCAACCGAAAACCCGCGATTTCCCGTAAATCCCGTATAGTCGAATGTATACAAAGAAAGTAAGCAGGGAGTAAACTCATTTCCCGAACGATTTTTAAAATTATTTTTTCACCACTAAAACCCATGAGACTTGTAGTTTTCAAAAATATTTTCATTTTTGATGAGACGCCGAATGAAAGCAGTTTAATCGCCGGCAACCGAAAACCCGCGATTTCCCGTAAATCCCGGTCGGCCTATAGTCGAATGTATACAAAGAAAGTAAGCAGGGAGTAAACTCATTTCCCGAACGATTTTTAAAATTATTTTTTCACCACTAAAACCCATGAGACTTGTAGTTTTCAAAAATATTTTCATTTTTGATGAGACGCCGAATGAAAGCAGTTTAATCGCCGGCAACCGAAAACCCGCGATTTCCCGTAAATCCCGTATAGTCGAATGTATACAAAGAAAGTAAGCAGGGAGTAAACTCATTTCCCGAACGATTTTTAAAATTATTTTTTCACCACTAAAACCCATGAGACTTGTAGTTTTCAAAAATATTTTCATTTTTGATGAGACGCCGAATGAAAGCAGTTTAATCGCCGGCAACCGAAAACCCGCGATTTCCCGTAAATCCCGTATAGTCGAATGTATACAAAGAAAGTAAGCAGGGAGTAAACTCATTTCCCGAACGATTTTTAAAATTATTTTTTCACCACTAAAACCCATGAGACTTGTAGTTTTCAAAAATATTTTCATTTTTGATGAGACGCCGAATGAAAGCAGTTTAATCGCCGGCAACCGAAAACCCGCGATTTCCCGTAAATCCTCGGCCCGTATAGTCGAATGTATACAAAGAAAGTAAGCAGGGAGTAAACTCATTTCCCGAACGATTTTTAAAATTATTTTTTCACCACTAAAACCCATGAGACTTGTAGTTTTCAAAAATATTTTCATTTTTGATGAGACGCCGAATGAAAGCAGTTTAATCGCCGGCAACCGAAAACCCGCGATTTCCCGTAAATCCCGTATAGTCGAATGTATACAAAGAAAGTAAGCAGGGAGTAAACTCATTTCCCGAACGATTTTTAAAATTATTTTTTCACCACTAAAACCCATGAGACTTGTAGTTTTCAAAAATATTTTCATTTTTGATGAGACGCCGAATGAAAGCAGTTTAATCGCCGGCAACCGAAAACCCGCGATTTCCCGTAAATCCCGTATAGTCGAATGTATACAAAGAAAGTAAGCAGGGAGTAAACTCATTTCCCGAACGATTTTTAAAATTATTTTTTCACCACTAAAACCCATGAGACTTGTAGTTTTCAAAAATATATTTTCATTTTTGATGAGACGCCGAATGAAAGCAGTTTAATCGCCGGCAACCGAAAACCCGCGATTTCCCGTAAATCCCGTCGATATAGTCGAATGTATACAAAGAAAGTAAGCAGGGAGTAAACTCATTTCCCGAACGATTTTTAAAATTATTTTTTCACCACTAAAACCCATGAGACTTGTAGTTTTCAAAAATATTTTCATTTTTGATGAGACGCCGAATGAAAGCAGTTTAATCGCCGGCAACCGAAAACCCGCGATTTCCCGTAAATCCCGGACTCGGCCCGTATAGTCGAATGTATACAAAGAAAGTAAGCAGGGAGTAAACTCATTTCCCGAACGATTTTTAAAATTATTTTTTCACCACTAAAACCCATGAGACTTGTAGTTTTCAAAAATATTTTCATTTTTGATGAGACGCCGAATGAAAGCAGTTTAATCGCCGGCAACCGAAAACCCGCGATTTCCCGTAAATCCCGTATAGTCGAATGTATACAAAGAAAGTAAGCAGGGAGTAAACTCATTTCCCGAACGATTTTTAAAATTATTTTTTCACCACTAAAACCCATGAGACTTGTAGTTTTCAAAAATATTTTCATTTTTGATGAGACGCCGAATGAAAGCAGTTTAATCGCCGGCAACCGAAAACCCGCGATTTCCCGTAAATCCCGTCGGCCCGTATAGTCGAATGTATACAAAGAAAGTAAGCAGGGAGTAAACTCATTTCCCGAACGATTTTTAAAATTATTTTTTCACCACTAAAACCCATGAGACTTGTAGTTTTCAAAAATATTTTCATTTTTGATGAGACGCCGAATGAAAGCAGTTTAATCGCCGGCAACCGAAAACCCGCGATTTCCCGTAAATCCCGTATAGTCGAATGTATACAAAGAAAGTAAGCAGGGAGTAAACTCATTTCCCGAACGATTTTTAAAATTATTTTTTCACCACTAAAACCCATGAGACTTGTAGTTTTAAAAAATATTTTCATTTTTGATGAGACGCCGAATGAAAGCAGTTTAATCGCCGGCAACCGAAAACCCGCGATTTCCCGTAAATCCCGTATAGTCGAATGTATACAAAGAAAGTAAGCAGGGAGTAAACTCATTTCCCGAACGATTTTTAAAATTATTTTTCACCACTAAAACCCATGAGACTTGTAGTTTTAAAAATATTTTCATTTTTGATGAGACGCCGAATGAAAGCAGTTTAATCGCCGGCAATGAAACCCGTTTAATCGTCGGCCGTAGTCCGTAAATCCTGTATAGTCGAATGTATACAAAGAAAGTAAGCAGGGAGTAAACTCATTTCCCGAACGATTTTTAAAATTATTTTTTCACCACTAAAACCCATGAGACTTGTAGTTTTCAAAAATATTTTCATTTTTGATGAGACGCCGAATGAAAGCAGTTTAATCGCCGGCAACCGAAAACCCGCGATTTCCCGTAAATCCCGGATCGGCCCGTATAGTCGAATGTATACAAAGAAAGTAAGCAGGGAGTAAACTCATTTCCCGAACGATTTTTAAAATTATTTTTTCACCACTAAAACCCATGAGACTTGTAGTTTTCAAAAATATTTTCATTTTTGATGAGACGCCGAATGAAAGCAGTTTAATCGCCGGCAACCGAAAACCCGCGATTTCCCGTAAATCCCGTATAGTCGAATGTATACAAAGAAAGTAAGCAGGGAGTAAACTCATTTCCCGAACGATTTTTAAAATTATTTTTTCACCACTAAAACCCATGAGACTTGTAGTTTTCAAAAATATTTTCATTTTTGATGAGACGCCGAATGAAAGCAGTTTAATCGCCGGCAACCGAAAACCCGCGATTTCCCGTAAATCCCGTATAGTCGAATGTATACAAAGAAAGTAAGCAGGGAGTAAACTCATTTCCCGAACGATTTTTAAAATTATTTTTTCACCACTAAAACCCATGAGACTTGTAGTTTTCAAAAATATTTTCATTTTGATGAGACGCCGAATGAAAGCAGTTTAATCGCCGGCAACCGAAAACCCGCGATTTCCCGTAAATCCCGTATAGTCGAATGTATACAAAGAAAGTAAGCAGGGAGTAAACTCATTTCCCGAACGATTTTTAAAATTATTTTTTCACCACTAAAACCCATGAGACTTGTAGTTTTCAAAAATATTTTCATTTTTGATGAGACGCCGAATGAAAGCAGTTTAATCGCCGGCAACCGAAAACCCGCGATTTCCCGTAAATCCCGTATAGTCGAATGTATACAAAGAAAGTAAGCAGGGAGTAAACTCATTTCCCGAACGATTTTTAAAATTATTTTTTCACCACTAAAACCCATGAGACTTGTAGTTTTCAAAATATTTTCATTTTTGATGAGACGCCGAATGAAAGCAGTTTAATCGCCGGCAACCGAAAACCCGCGATTTCCCGTAAATCCGTCGTATAGTCGAATGTATACAAAGAAAGTAAGCAGGGAGTAAACTCATTTCCCGAACGATTTTTAAAATTATTTTTTCACCACTAAAACCCATGAGACTTGTAGTTTTCAAAAATATTTTCATTTTTGATGAGACGCCGAATGAAAGCAGTTTAATCGCCGGCAACCGAAAACCCGCGATTTCCCGTAAATCCCGTATAGTCGAATGTATACAAAGAAAGTAAGCAGGGAGTAAACTCATTTCCCGAACGATTTTTAAAATTATTTTTTCACCACTAAAACCCATGAGACTTGTAGTTTTCAAAAATATTTTCATTTTTGATGAGACGCCGAATGAAAGCAGTTTAATCGCCGGCAACCGAAAACCCGCGATTTCCCGTAAATCCCGTATAGTCGAATGTATACAAAGAAAGTAAGCAGGGAGTAAACTCATTTCCCGAACGATTTTTAAAATTATTTTTTCACCACTAAAACCCATGAGACTTGTAGTTTTCAAAAATATTTTCATTTTTGATGAGACGCCGAATGAAAGCAGTTTAATCGCCGGCAACCGAAAACCCGCGATTTCCCGTAAATCCCGTATAGTCGAATGTATACAAAGAAAGTAAGCAGGGAGTAAACTCATTTCCCGAACGATTTTTAAAATTATTTTTTCACCACTAAAACCCATGAGACTTGTAGTTTTAAAAATATTTTCATTTTTGATGAGACGCCGAATGAAAGCAGTTTAATCGCCGGCAACCGAAAACCCGCGATTTCCCGTAAATCCCGTATAGTCGAATGTATACAAAGAAAGTAAGCAGGGAGTAAACTCATTTCCCGAACGATTTTTAAAATTATTTTTTCACCACTAAAACCCATGAGACTTGTAGTTTTCAAAAATATTTTCATTTTGATGAGACGCCGAATGAAAAGTTTAATCGCCGGCAACCGAAAACCCGCGATTTCCCGTAAATCCGGGATCGGCCGTATAGTCGAATGTATACAAAGAAAGTAAGCAGGGAGTAAACTCATTTCCCGAACGATTTTTAAAATTATTTTTTCACCACTAAAACCCATGAGACTTGTAGTTTTCAAAAATATTTTCATTTTTGATGACGCCGAATGAAAGCAGTTTAATCGCCGGCAACCGAAAACCCGCGATTTCCCGTAAATCCCGTATAGTCGAATGTATACAAAGAAAGTAAGCAGGGAGTAAACTCATTTCCCGAACGATTTTTAAAATTATTTTTTCACCACTAAAACCATGAGACTTGTAGTTTTCAAAAATATTTTCATTTTTGATGAGACGCCGAATGAAAGCAGTTTAATCGCCGGCAACCGAAAACCCGCGATTTCCCGTAAATCCCGTATAGTCGAATGTATACAAAGAAAGTAAGCAGGGAGTAAACTCATTTCCCGAACGATTTTTAAAATTATTTTTTCACCACTAAAACCCATGAGACTTGTAGTTTTCAAAAAATTTTCATTTTTGATGAGACGCCGAATGAAAGCAGTTTAATCGCCGGCAACCGAAACACGCGATTTCCCGTAAATCCCGTATAGTCGAATGTATACAAAGAAAGTAAGCAGGGAGTAAACTCATTTCCCGAACGATTTTTAAAATTATTTTTTCACCACTAAAACCATGAGACTTGTAGTTTTCAAAAATATTTTCATTTTTGATGAGACGCCGAATGAAACAGTTTAATCGCCGGCAAACCGAAAACCCGCGATTTCCCGTAAATCCCGTCGGCCCGTATAGTCGAATGTATACAAAGAAAGTAAGCAGGGAGTAAACTCATTTCCCGAACGATTTTTAAAATTTTTTTCACCACTAAAACCATGAGACTTGTAGTTTTAAAAATATTTTCATTTTTGATGAGACGCCGAATGAAAGCAGTTTAATCGCCGCAACCGAAAACCCGCGATTCCCGTAAATCCCGTATAGTCGAATGTATACAAAGAAAGTAAGCAGGGAGTAAACTCATTTCCCGAACGATTTTTAAAATTATTTTTTCACCACTAAAACCCATGAGACTTGTAGTTTTCAAAAAATATTTTCATTTTTGATGAGACGCCGAATGAAAGCAGTTTAATCGCCGGCAACCGAAAACCCGCGATTTCCGTAAATCCGTATAGTCGAATGTATACAAAGAAAGTAAGCAGGGAGTAAACTCATTTCCCGAACGATTTTTAAAATTATTTTTTCACCACTAAAACCATGAGACTTGTAGTTTTCAAAAATAATTTTCATTTTTGAGAGCGCCGAATGAAAGCAGTTTAATCGCCGGCAACCGAAAACCGCGATTTCCCGTAAATCCCGTATAGTCGAATGTATACAAAGAAAGTAAGCAGGGAGTAAACTCATTTCCCGAACGATTTTAAAATTATTTTTTCACCACTAAAACCATGAGACTTGTAGTTTTCAAAAATATTTTCATTTTTGATGAGACGCCGAATGAAAGCAGTTAATCCGCG
>JASGCC010003306.1:0-24520 GCA_030067915.1 Hydractinia echinata | reverse complement strand
TTGCAGCTTAACAGTGAAACGATTGACTGTGGGACCTAATTGAACTGATTTTGGACTTTGACCTATAAATGTAAAATGAGACAATTGGACTACAAGAAATAACGTTCTTCTTAATTTGAAATGATTGCTGGAACTCAGCAATTACACTGGGCGCGCTGTGGTAGCGCTTTATTTAAAAATTTAGATAAATAAGTCATTTTGTACTGTGGGACCAATCCTAGCGTTAGCGCGCGCTGAAGAAATAGAGACAGTTTCAAAAACTACATTTCATTGACTTTCTAACGGTATCAATCCGTTTGAGTTACAACGGTTGCGTCACATATTCGTACCAACATGTATTTAGCGATATTTTTCGATATTACTAGGTTGCATCGCTTTTAACAGTGAAACGATTGACTGTGGGACCTAATTGAACTGATTTTGGACTTTGACCTTATAAATGCGAAAAATAGAACTGGACTACAAGAAATAACGTTCTTCTTAATTTGAATGATTGCTGGAACTCAGCAATTACACTGGGCGCTGTGGTAGCGCTTTATTTAAAAATTTAGATAAATAAGTCATTTTTTACTGTGGGACCAATCCTAGCGTTAGCGCGCGCTGAAGAAATAGAGACAGTTTCAAAAACTACATTTCATTGACTTTCTAACGGTATCAATCCGTTTGAGTTAAACGGTTGCGTCACATATTCGTACCAACATGTATTTAGCGATATTTTTCTGATATTACTAGGTTGCATCGCTTTTAACAGTGAAACGATTGACTGTGGGACTTAATTGAACTGATTTTGGACTTTGACCTTATAAATGTGATAAATGAGACAATTGGACTCCAAGAAATAACATTCTTCTTAATTTGAATGATTGCTGGAACTCAGCAATTACACTGGGCGCTGTGGTAGCGCTTTATTTAAAAATTTAGATAAATAAGTCATTTTTACTGTGGGACCAATCCTAGCGTTAGCGCGCGCTGAAGAAATAGAGACAGTTTCAAAAACTACATTTCATTGACTTTCTAACGGTATCAATCCGTTTGAGTTACAACGGTTGCGTCACATATTCGTACCAACATGTATTTAGCGATATTTTTCTGATATTACTAGGTTGCATCGCTTTTAACAGTGAAACGATTGACTGTGGGACTTAATTGAACTGATTTTGGACTTTGACCTATAAATGTGAAAATGAGACAATTGGACTCCAAGAAATAACGTTCTTCTTAATTTGACATGATTGCTGGAACTCAGCAATTACACTGGGCGCTGTGGTAGCGCTTTATTTAAAAATTTAGATAAATAAGTCATTTTTACTGTGGGACCAATCCTAGCCGTTAGCGCGCGCTGAAGAAATAGAGACAGTTTCAAAAACTACATTTCATTGACTTTCTAACGGTATCAATCCGTTTGAGTTACAACGGTTGCGTCACATATTCGTACCAACATGTATTTAGCGATATTTTTCTGATATTACTAGGTTGCATCGCTTTTAACAGTGAAACGATTGACTGTGGGACTTAATTGAACTGATTTTGGACTTTGACCTTATAAATGTGATAAATGAGACAATTGGACTCCAAGAAATAACATTCTTCTTAATTTGAATGATTGCTGGAACTCAGCAATTACACTGGGCGCTGTGGTAGCGCTTTATTTAAAAATTTAGATAAATAAGTCATTTTTTACTGTGGGACCAATCCTAGCGTTAGCGCGCGCTGAAGAAATAGAGACAGTTTCAAAAACTACATTTCATTGACTTTCTAACGGTATCAATCCGTTTGAGTTACAACGGTTGCGTCACATATTCGTACCAACATGTATTTAGCGATATTTTTCTGATATTACTAGGTTGCATCGCTTTTAACAGTGAAACGATTGACTGTGGGACTTAATTGAACTGATTTTGGACTTTGACCTTATAAATGCGAAAATGAGACAATTGGACTCCAAGAAATAACTTCTTCTTAATTTGAATGATTGCTGGAACTCAGCAATTACACTGGGCGCTGTGGTAGCGCTTTATTTAAAAATTTAGATAAATAAGTCATTTTTACTGTGGGACCAATCCTAGCCGTTAGCGCGCGCTGAAGAAATAGAGACAGTTTCAAAAACTACATTTCATTGACTTTCTAACGGTATCAATCCGTTTGAGTTACAACGGTTGCGTCACATATTCGTACCAACATGTATTTAGCGATATTTTTCTGATATTACTAGGTTGCATCGCTTTTAACAGTGAAACGATTGACTGTGGGACTTAATTGAACTGATTTTGGACTTTGACCTTATAAATGTGATAAATGAGACAATTGGACTCCAAGAAATAACATTCTTCTTAATTTGACATGATTGCTGGAACTCAGCAATTACACTGGGCGCTGTGGTAGCGCTTTATTTAAAAATTTAGATAAATAAGTCATTTTTACTGTGGGACCAATCCTAGCCGTTAGCGCGCGCTGAAGAAATAGAGACAGTTTCAAAAACTACATTTCATTGACTTTCTAACGGTATCAATCCGTTTGAGTTACAACGGTTGCGTCACATATTCGTACCAACATGTATTTAGCGATATTTTTCGATATTACTAGGTTGCATCGCTTTTAACAGTGAAACGATTGACTGTGGGACTTAATTGAACTGATTTTGGACTTTGACCTTATAAATGTGATAAATGAGACAATTGGACTCCAAGAAATAACTTCTTCTTAATTTGAATGATTGCTGGAACTCAGCAATTACACTGGGCGCTGTGGTAGCGCTTTATTTAAAAATTTAGATAAATAAGTCATTTTTACTGTGGGACCAATCCTAGCGTTAGCGCGCGCTGAAGAAATAGAGACAGTTTCAAAAACTACATTTCATTGACTTTCTAACGGTATCAATCCGTTTGAGTTACAACGGTTGCGTCACATATTCGTACCAACATGTATTTAGCGATATTTTTCTGATATTACTAGGTTGCATCGCTTTTAACAGTGAAACGATTGACTGTGGGACTTAATTGAACTGATTTTGGACTTTGACCTTATAAATGTGATAAATGAGACAATTGGACTCCAAGAAATAACATTCTTCTTAATTTGACATGATTGCTGGAACTCAGCAATTACACTGGGCGCTGTGGTAGCGCTTTATTTAAAAATTTAGATAAATAAGTCATTTTTACTGTGGGACCAATCCTAGCCGTTAGCGCGCGCTGAAGAAATAGAGACAGTTTCAAAAACTACATTTCATTGACTTTCTAACGGTATCAATCCGTTTGAGTTACAACGGTTGCGTCACATATTCGTACCAACATGTATTTAGCGATATTTTTCTGATATTACTAGGTTGCATCGCTTTTAACAGTGAAACGATTGACTGTGGGACTTAATTGAACTGATTTTGGACTTTGACCTTATAAATGTGATAAATGAGACAATTGGACTCCAAGAAATAACATTCTTCTTAATTTGACATGATTGCTGGAACTCAGCAATTACACTGGGCGCTGTGGTAGCGCTTTATTTAAAAATTTAGATAAATAAGTCATTTTTACTGTGGGACCAATCCTAGCCGTTAGCGCGCGCTGAAGAAATAGAGACAGTTTCAAAAACTACATTTCATTGACTTTCTAACGGTATCAATCCGTTTGAGTTACAACGGTTGCGTCACATATTCGTACCAACATGTATTTAGCGATATTTTTCTGATATTACTAGGTTGCATCGCTTTTAACAGTGAAACGATTGACTGTGGGACTTAATTGAACTGATTTTGGACTTTGACCTTATAAATGTGATAAATGAGACAATTGGACTCCAAGAAATAACATTCTTCTTAATTTGACATGATTGCTGGAACTCAGCAATTACACTGGGCGCTGTGGTAGCGCTTTATTTAAAAATTTAGATAAATAAGTCATTTTTACTGTGGGACCAATCCTAGCGTTAGCGCGCGCTGAAGAAATAGAGACAGTTTCAAAAACTACATTTCATTGACTTTCTAACGGTATCAATCCGTTTGAGTTACAACGGTTGCGTCACATATTCGTACCAACATGTATTTAGCGATATTTTTCTGATATTACTAGGTTGCATCGCTTTTAACAGTGAAACGATTGACTGTGGGACTTAATTGAACTGATTTTGGACTTTGACCTTATAAATGTGATAAATGAGACAATTGGACTCCAAGAAATAACATTCTTCTTAATTTGACATGATTGCTGGAACTCAGCAATTACACTGGGCGCTGTGGTAGCGCTTTATTTAAAAATTTAGATAAATAAGTCATTTTTACTGTGGGACCAATCCTAGCCGTTAGCGCGCGCTGAAGAAATAGAGACAGTTTCAAAAACTACATTTCATTGACTTTCTAACGGTATCAATCCGTTTGAGTTACAACGGTTGCGTCACATATTCGTACCAACATGTATTTAGCGATATTTTTCTGATATTACTAGGTTGCATCGCTTTTAACAGTGAAACGATTGACTGTGGGACTTAATTGAACTGATTTTGGACTTTGACCTATAAATGTGATAAATGAGACAATTGGACTCCAAGAAATAACATTCTTCTTAATTTGAATGATTGCTGGAACTCAGCAATTACACTGGGCGCTGTGGTAGCGCTTTATTTAAAAATTTAGATAAATAAGTCATTTTTTACTGTGGGACCAATCCTAGCGTTAGCGCGCGCTGAAGAAATAGAGACAGTTTCAAAAACTACATTTCATTGACTTTCTAACGGTATCAATCCGTTTGAGTTACAACGGTTGCGTCACATATTCGTACCAACATGTATTTAGCGATATTTTTCTGATATTACTAGGTTGCATCGCTTTTAACAGTGAAACGATTGACTGTGGGACTTAATTGAACTGATTTTGGACTTTGACCTTATAAATGTGATAAATGAGACAATGGACTCAAGAAATAACATTCTTCTTAATTTGAATGATTGCTGGAACTCAGCAATTACACTGGGCGCTGTGGTAGCGCTTTATTTAAAAATTTAGATAAATAAGTCATTTTTACTGTGGGACCAATCCTAGCGTTAGCGCGCGCTGAAGAAATAGAGACAGTTTCAAAAACTACATTTCATTGACTTTCTAACGGTATCAATCCGTTTGAGTTACAACGGTTGCGTCACATATTCGTACCAACATGTATTTAGCGATATTTTTCTGATATTACTAGGTTGCATCGCTTTTAACAGTGAAACGATTGACTGTGGGACTTAATTGAACTGATTTTGGACTTTGACCTTATAAATGTGATAAATGAGACAATTGGACTCAAGAAATAACATTCTTCTTAATTTGACATGATTGCTGGAACTCAGCAATTACACTGGGCGCTGTGGTAGCGCTTTATTTAAAAATTTAGATAAATAAGTCATTTTTACTGTGGGACCAATCCTAGCGTTAGCGCGCGCTGAAGAAATAGAGACAGTTTCAAAAACTACATTTCATTGACTTTCTAACGGTATCAATCCGTTTGAGTTACAACGGTTGCGTCACATATTCGTACCAACATGTATTTAGCGATATTTTTCTGATATTACTAGGTTGCATCGCTTTTAACAGTGAAACGATTGACTGTGGGACTTAATTGAACTGATTTTGGACTTTGACCTTATAAATGTGATAAATGAGACAATTGGACTCCAAGAAATAACATTCTTCTTAATTTGACATGATTGCTGGAACTCAGCAATTACACTGGGCGCTGTGGTAGCGCTTTATTTAAAAATTTAGATAAATAAGTCATTTTTACTGTGGGACCAATCCTAGCGTTAGCGCGCGCTGAAGAAATAGAGACAGTTTCAAAAACTACATTTCATTGACTTTCTAACGGTATCAATCCGTTTGAGTTACAACGGTTGCGTCACATATTCGTACCAACATGTATTTAGCGATATTTTTCTGATATTACTAGGTTGCATCGCTTTTAACAGTGAAACGATTGACTGTGGGACTTAATTGAACTGATTTTGGACTTTGACCTTATAAATGTGATAAATGAGACAATTGGACTCCAAGAAATAACATTCTTCTTAATTTGACATGATTGCTGGAACTCAGCAATTACACTGGGCGCTGTGGTAGCGCTTTATTTAAAAATTTAGATAAATAAGTCATTTTTACTGTGGGACCAATCCTAGCGTTAGCGCGCGCTGAAGAAATAGAGACAGTTTCAAAAACTACATTTCATTGACTTTCTAACGGTATCAATCCGTTTGAGTTACAACGGTTGCGTCACATATTCGTACCAACATGTATTTAGCGATATTTTTCTGATATTACTAGGTTGCATCGCTTTTAACAGTGAAACGATTGACTGTGGGACTTAATTGAACTGATTTTGGACTTTGACCTTATAAATGTGATAAATGAGACAATTGGACTCCAAGAAATAACATTCTTCTTAATTTGACATGATTGCTGGAACTCAGCAATTACACTGGGCGCTGTGGTAGCGCTTTATTTAAAAATTTAGATAAATAAGTCATTTTTACTGTGGGACCAATCCTAGCCGTTAGCGCGCGCTGAAGAAATAGAGACAGTTTCAAAAACTACATTTCATTGACTTTCTAACGGTATCAATCCGTTTGAGTTACAACGGTTGCGTCACATATTCGTACCAACATGTATTTAGCGATATTTTTCTGATATTACTAGGTTGCATCGCTTTTAACAGTGAAACGATTGACTGTGGGACTTAATTGAACTGATTTTGGACTTTGACCTTATAAATGTGATAAATGAGACAATTGGACTCCAAGAAATAACATTCTTCTTAATTTGACATGATTGCTGGAACTCAGCAATTACACTGGGCGCTGTGGTAGCGCTTTATTTAAAAATTTAGATAAATAAGTCATTTTTACTGTGGGACCAATCCTAGCCGTTAGCGCGCGCTGAAGAAATAGAGACAGTTTCAAAAACTACATTTCATTGACTTTCTAACGGTATCAATCCGTTTGAGTTACAACGGTTGCGTCACATATTCGTACCAACATGTATTTAGCGATATTTTTCTGATATTACTAGGTTGCATCGCTTTTAACAGTGAAACGATTGACTGTGGGACTTAATTGAACTGATTTTGGACTTTGACCTTATAAATGTGAAAATGAGACAATTGGACTCAAGAAATAACGTTCTTCTTAATTTGAATGATTGCTGGAACTCAGCAATTACACTGGGCGCTGTGGTAGCGCTTTATTTAAAAATTTAGATAAATAAGTCATTTTTACTGTGGGACCAATCCTAGCGTTAGCGCGCGCTGAAGAAATAGAGACAGTTTCAAAAACTACATTTCATTGACTTTCTAACGGTATCAATCCGTTTGAGTTACAACGGTTGCGTCACATATTCGTACCAACATGTATTTAGCGATATTTTTCTGATATTACTAGGTTGCATCGCTTTTAACAGTGAAACGATTGACTGTGGGACTTAATTGAACTGATTTTGGACTTTGACCTTATAAATGTGATAAATGAGACAATTGGACTCCAAGAAATAACATTCTTCTTAATTTGACATGATTGCTGGAACTCAGCAATTACACTGGGCGCTGTGGTAGCGCTTTATTTAAAAATTTAGATAAATAAGTCATTTTTACTGTGGGACCAATCCTAGCCGTTAGCGCGCGCTGAAGAAATAGAGACAGTTTCAAAAACTACATTTCATTGACTTTCTAACGGTATCAATCCGTTTGATTTGCATCGCTTTTAACAGTGAAACGATTGACTGTGGGACTTAATTGAACTGATTTTGGACTTTGACCTTATAAATGCGAAAATGAGACAATGGACTCAAGAAATAACGTTCTTCTTAATTTGAATGATTGCTGGAACTCAGCAATTACACTGGGCGCTGTGGTAGCGCTTTATTTAAAAATTTAGATAAATAAGTCATTTTTACTGTGGGACCAATCCTAGCGTTAGCGCGCGCTGAAGAAATAGAGACAGTTTCAAAAACTACATTTCATTGACTTTCTAACGGTATCAATCGTTTGAGTTGCATCGCTTTTAACAGTGAAACGATTGACTGTGGGACTAATTGAACTGATTTTGGACTTTGACCTTATAAATGAAAATGAGACAATTGGACTCAAGAAATAACATTCTTCTTAATTTGAATGATTGCTGGAACTCAGCAATTACACTGGGCGCTGTGGTAGCGCTTTATTTAAAAATTTAGATAAATAAGTCATTTTTACTGTGGGACCAATCCTAGCCGTTAGCGCGCGCTGAAGAAATAGAGACAGTTTCAAAAACTACATTTCATTGACTTTCTAACGGTATCAATCCGTTTGAGTTACAACGGTTGCGTCACATATTCGTACCAACATGTATTTAGCGATATTTTTCTGATATTACTAGGTTGCATCGCTTTTAACAGTGAAACGATTGACTGTGGGACTTAATTGAACTGATTTTGGACTTTGACCTGATAAATGCGAAAATGAGACAATTGGACTACAAGAAATAACGTTCTTCTTAATTTGAATGATTGCTGGAACTCAGCAATTACACTGGGCGCTGTGGTAGCGCTTTATTTAAAAATTTAGATAAATAAGTCATTTTTACTGTGGGACCAATCCTAGCGTTAGCGCGCGCTGAAGAAATAGAGACAGTTTCAAAAACTACATTTCATTGACTTTCTAACGGTATCAATCCGTTTGAGTTACAACGGTTGCGTCACATATTCGTACCAACATGTATTTAGCGATATTTTTCTGATATTACTAGGTTGCATCGCTTTTAACAGTGAAACGATTGACTGTGGGACTTAATTGAACTGATTTTGGACTTTGACCTTATAAATGTGATAAATGAGACAATTGGACTCCAAGAAATAACATTCTTCTTAATTTGACATGATTGCTGGAACTCAGCAATTACACTGGGCGCTGTGGTAGCGCTTTATTTAAAATTTAGATAAATAAGTCATTTTTTACTGTGGGACCAATCCTAGCGTTAGCGCGCGCTGAAGAAATAGAGACAGTTTCAAAAACTACATTTCATTGACTTTCTAACGGTATCAATCCGTTTGATTTGCATCGCTTTTAACAGTGAAACGATTGACTGTGGGACTTAATTGAACTGATTTTGGACTTTGACCTTATAAATGCGAAAATGAGACAATGGACTACAAGAAATAACGTTCTTCTTAATTTGAATGATTGCTGGAACTCAGCAATTACACTGGGCGCTGTGGTAGCGCTTTATTTAAAAATTTAGATAAATAAGTCATTTTTACTGTGGGACCAATCCTAGCGTTAGCGCGCGCTGAAGAAATAGAGACAGTTTCAAAAACTACATTTCATTGACTTTCTAACGGTATCAATCCGTTTGAGTTGCATCGCTTTTAACAGTGAAACGATTGACTGTGGGACTTAATTGAACTGATTTTGGACTTTGACCTTATAAATGCGAAAATGAGACAATGGACTACAAGAAATAACATTCTTCTTAATTTGAATGATTGCTGGAACTCAGCAATTACACTGGGCGCTGTGGTAGCGCTTTATTTAAAAATTTAGATAAATAAGTCATTTTTACTGTGGGACCAATCCTAGCGTTAGCGCGCGCTGAAGAAATAGAGACAGTTTCAAAAACTACATTTCATTGACTTTCTAACGGTATCAATCCGTTTGAGTTACAACGGTTGCGTCACATATTCGTACCAACATGTATTTAGCGATATTTTTCTGATATTACTAGGTTGCATCGCTTTTAACAGTGAAACGATTGACTGTGGGACTTAATTGAACTGATTTTGGACTTTGACCTTATAAATGTGATAAATGAGACAATTGGACTCCAAGAAATAACATTCTTCTTAATTTGACATGATTGCTGGAACTCAGCAATTACACTGGGCGCTGTGGTAGCGCTTTATTTAAAAATTTAGATAAATAAGTCATTTTTACTGTGGGACCAATCCTAGCCGTTAGCGCGCGCTGAAGAAATAGAGACAGTTTCAAAAACTACATTTCATTGACTTTCTAACGGTATCAATCCGTTTGAGTTACAACGGTTGCGTCACATATTCGTACCAACATGTATTTAGCGATATTTTTCTGATATTACTAGGTTGCATCGCTTTTAACAGTGAAACGATTGACTGTGGGACTTAATTGAACTGATTTTGGACTTTGACCTTATAAATGTGATAAATGAGACAATTGGACTCCAAGAAATAACATTCTTCTTAATTTGACATGATTGCTGGAACTCAGCAATTACACTGGGCGCTGTGGTAGCGCTTTATTTAAAAATTTAGATAAATAAGTCATTTTTACTGTGGGACCAATCCTAGCGTTAGCGCGCGCTGAAGAAATAGAGACAGTTTCAAAAACTACATTTCATTGACTTTCTAACGGTATCAATCCGTTTGAGTTACAACGGTTGCGTCACATATTCGTACCAACATGTATTTAGCGATATTTTTCTGATATTACTAGGTTGCATCGCTTTTAACAGTGAAACGATTGACTGTGGGACTTAATTGAACTGATTTTGGACTTTGACCTTATAAATGTGATAAATGAGACAATTGGACTCAAGAAATAACATTCTTCTTAATTTGACATGATTGCTGGAACTCAGCAATTACACTGGGCGCTGTGGTAGCGCTTTATTTAAAAATTTAGATAAATAAGTCATTTTTTACTGTGGGACCAATCCTAGCCGTTAGCGCGCGCTGAAGAAATAGAGACAGTTTCAAAAACTACATTTCATTGACTTTCTAACGGTATCAATCCGTTTGAGTTACAACGGTTGCGTCACATATTCGTACCAACATGTATTTAGCGATATTTTTCTGATATTACTAGGTTGCATCGCTTTTAACAGTGAAACGATTGACTGTGGGACTAATTGAACTGATTTTGGACTTTGACCTTATAAATGTGAAAATGAGACAACTGGACTCAAGAAATAACATTCTTCTTAATTTGAAATGATTGCTGGAACTCAGCAATTACACTGGGCGCTGTGGTAGCGCTTTATTTAAAAATTTAGATAAATAAGTCATTTTACTGTGGGACCAATCCTAGCGTTAGCGCGCGCTGAAGAAATAGAGACAGTTTCAAAAACTACATTTCATTGACTTTCTAACGGTATCAATCCGTTTGAGTTACAACGGTTGCGTCACATATTCGTACCAACATGTATTTAGCGATATTTTTCTGATATTACTAGGTTGCATCGCTTTTAACAGTGAAACGATTGACTGTGGGACTTAATTGAACTGATTTTGGACTTTGACCTTATAAATGTGATAAATGAGACAATGGACTCAAGAAATAACGTTCTTCTTAATTTGAATGATTGCTGGAACTCAGCAATTACACTGGGCGCTGTGGTAGCGCTTTATTTAAAAATTTAGATAAATAAGTCATTTTTTACTGTGGGACCAATCCTAGCCGTTAGCGCGCGCTGAAGAAATAGAGACAGTTTCAAAAACTACATTTCATTGACTTTCTAACGGTATCAATCCGTTTGAGTTACAACGGTTGCGTCACATATTCGTACCAACATGTATTTAGCGATATTTTTCTGATATTACTAGGTTGCATCGCTTTTAACAGTGAAACGATTGACTGTGGGACTAATTGAACTGATTTTGGACTTTGACCTGATAAATGCGAAAATGAGACAACTGGACTCAAGAAATAACGTTCTTCTTAATTTGAATGATTGCTGGAACTCAGCAATTACACTGGGCGCTGTGGTAGCGCTTTATTTAAAAATTTAGATAAATAAGTCATTTTTACTGTGGGACCAATCCTAGCGTTAGCGCGCGCTGAAGAAATAGAGACAGTTTCAAAAACTACATTTCATTGACTTTCTAACGGTATCAATCCGTTTGAGTTACAACGGTTGCGTCACATATTCGTACCAACATGTATTTAGCGATATTTTTCTGATATTACTAGGTTGCATCGCTTTTAACAGTGAAACGATTGACTGTGGGACTTAATTGAACTGATTTTGGACTTTGACCTTATAAATGTGATAAATGAGACAATTGGACTCCAAGAAATAACATTCTTCTTAATTTGACATGATTGCTGGAACTCAGCAATTACACTGGGCGCTGTGGTAGCGCTTTATTTAAAAATTTAGATAAATAAGTCATTTTTTACTGTGGGACCAATCCTAGCCGTTAGCGCGCGCTAAAGAAATAGAGACAGTTTCAAAAACTACATTTCATTGACTTTCTAACGGTATCAATCCGTTTGAGTTACAACGGTTGCGCACATATTCGTACCAACATGTATTTAGCGATATTTTTCGATATTACTAGGTTGCATCGCTTTTAACAGTGAAACGATTGACTGTGGGACTAATTGAACTGATTTTGGACTTTGACCTGATAAATGCGAAAATGAGACAACTGGACTACAAGAAATAACGTTCTTCTTAATTTGAAATGATTGCTGGAACTCAGCAATTACACTGGGCGCTGTGGTAGCGCTTTATTTAAAAATTTAGATAAATAAGTCATTTTTACTGTGGGACCAATCCTAGCGTTAGCGCGCGCTGAAGAAATAGAGACAGTTTCAAAAACTACATTTCATTGACTTTCTAACGGTATCAATCCGTTTGAGTTACAACGGTTGCGTCACATATTCGTACCAACATGTATTTAGCGATATTTTTCTGATATTACTAGGTTGCATCGCTTTTAACAGTGAAACGATTGACTGTGGGACTTAATTGAACTGATTTTGGACTTTGACCTTATAAATGTGATAAATGAGACAATTGGACTCAAGAAATAACGTTCTTCTTAATTTGAATGATTGCTGGAACTCAGCAATTACACTGGGCGCTGTGGTAGCGCTTTATTTAAAAATTTAGATAAATAAGTCATTTTTTACTGTGGGACCAATCCTAGCCGTTAGCGCGCGCTGAAGAAATAGAGACAGTTTCAAAAACTACATTTCATTGACTTTCTAACGGTATCAATCCGTTTGAGTTACAACGGTTGCGTCACATATTCGTACCAACATGTATTTAGCGATATTTTTCTGATATTACTAGGTTGCATCGCTTTTAACAGTGAAACGATTGACTGTGGGACTAATTGAACTGATTTTGGACTTTGACCTTATAAATGTGATAAATGAGACAATTGGACTCAAGAAATAACATTCTTCTTAATTTGACATGATTGCTGGAACTCAGCAATTACACTGGGCGCTGTGGTAGCGCTTTATTTAAAAATTTAGATAAATAAGTCATTTTTACTGTGGGACCAATCCTAGCGTTAGCGCGCGCTGAAGAAATAGAGACAGTTTCAAAAACTACATTTCATTGACTTTCTAACGGTATCAATCCGTTTGAGTTACAACGGTTGCGTCACATATTCGTACCAACATGTATTTAGCGATATTTTTCTGATATTACTAGGTTGCATCGCTTTTAACAGTGAAACGATTGACTGTGGGACTTAATTGAACTGATTTTGGACTTTGACCTTATAAATGTGATAAATGAGACAATTGGACTCCAAGAAATAACATTCTTCTTAATTTGACATGATTGCTGGAACTCAGCAATTACACTGGGCGCTGTGGTAGCGCTTTATTTAAAAATTTAGATAAATAAGTCATTTTTACTGTGGGACCAATCCTAGCCGTTAGCGCGCGCTGAAGAAATAGAGACAGTTTCAAAAACTACATTTCATTGACTTTCTAACGGTATCAATCCGTTTGAGTTACAACGGTTGCGTCACATATTCGTACCAACATGTATTTAGCGATATTTTTCTGATATTACTAGGTTGCATCGCTTTTAACAGTGAAACGATTGACTGTGGGACTTAATTGAACTGATTTTGGACTTTGACCTTATAAATGTGATAAATGAGACAATTGGACTCCAAGAAATAACATTCTTCTTAATTTGACATGATTGCTGGAACTCAGCAATTACACTGGGCGCTGTGGTAGCGCTTTATTTAAAAATTTAGATAAATAAGTCATTTTTACTGTGGGACCAATCCTAGCGTTAGCGCGCGCTGAAGAAATAGAGACAGTTTCAAAAACTACATTTCATTGACTTTCTAACGGTATCAATCCGTTTGAGTTACAACGGTTGCGTCACATATTCGTACCAACATGTATTTAGCGATATTTTTCTGATATTACTAGGTTGCATCGCTTTTAACAGTGAAACGATTGACTGTGGGACTTAATTGAACTGATTTTGGACTTTGACCTTATAAATGTGATAAATGAGACAATTGGACTCCAAGAAATAACATTCTTCTTAATTTGACATGATTGCTGGAACTCAGCAATTACACTGGGCGCTGTGGTAGCGCTTTATTTAAAATTTAGATAAATAAGTCATTTTTTCTGTGGGACCAATCCTAGCCGTTAGCGCGCGCTGAAGAAATAGAGACAGTTTCAAAAACTACATTTCATTGACTTTCTAACGGTATCAATCCGTTTGAGTTACAACGGTTGCGCACATATTCGTACCAACATGTATTTAGCGATATTTTTCTGATATTACTAGGTTGCATCGCTTTTAACAGTGAAACGATTGACTGTGGGACTAATTGAACTGATTTTGGACTTTGACCTGATAAATGCGAAAATGAGACAATGGACTACAAGAAATAACGTTCTTCTTAATTTGAAATGATTGCTGGAACTCAGCAATTACACTGGGCGCTGTGGTAGCGCTTTATTTAAAAATTTAGATAAATAAGTCATTTTTACTGTGGGACCAATCCTAGCGTTAGCGCGCGCTGAAGAAATAGAGACAGTTTCAAAAACTACATTTCATTGACTTTCTAACGGTATCAATCCGTTTGAGTTACAACGGTTGCGTCACATATTCGTACCAACATGTATTTAGCGATATTTTTCTGATATTACTAGGTTGCATCGCTTTTAACAGTGAAACGATTGACTGTGGGACTTAATTGAACTGATTTTGGACTTTGACCTTATAAATGTGATAAATGAGACAATGGACTCAAGAAATAACATTCTTCTTAATTTGAAATGATTGCTGGAACTCAGCAATTACACTGGGCGCTGTGGTAGCGCTTTATTTAAAAATTTAGATAAATAAGTCATTTTTACTGTGGGACCAATCCTAGCCGTTAGCGCGCGCTGAAGAAATAGAGACAGTTCAAAAACTACATTTCATTGACTTTCTAACGGTATCAATCCGTTTGAGTTACAACGGTTGCGTCACATATTCGTACCAACATGTATTTAGCGATATTTTTCTGATATTACTAGGTTGCATCGCTTTTAACAGTGAAACGATTGACTGTGGGACTAATTGAACTGATTTTGGACTTTGACCTTATAAATGCGAAAATGAGACAATGGACTCAAGAAATAACGTTCTTCTTAATTTGAATGATTGCTGGAACTCAGCAATTACACTGGGCGCTGTGGTAGCGCTTTATTTAAAAATTTAGATAAATAAGTCATTTTTACTGTGGGACCAATCCTAGCGTTAGCGCGCGCTGAAGAAATAGAGACAGTTTCAAAAACTACATTTCATTGACTTTCTAACGGTATCAATCCGTTTGAGTTACAACGGTTGCGTCACATATTCGTACCAACATGTATTTAGCGATATTTTTCTGATATTACTAGGTTGCATCGCTTTTAACAGTGAAACGATTGACTGTGGGACTTAATTGAACTGATTTTGGACTTTGACCTTATAAATGTGATAAATGAGACAATTGGACTCCAAGAAATAACATTCTTCTTAATTTGACATGATTGCTGGAACTCAGCAATTACACTGGGCGCTGTGGTAGCGCTTTATTTAAAAATTTAGATAAATAAGTCATTTTTACTGTGGGACCAATCCTAGCCGTTAGCGCGCGCTGAAGAAATAGAGACAGTTTCAAAAACTACATTTCATTGACTTTCTAACGGTATCAATCCGTTTGAGTTACAACGGTTGCGTCACATATTCGTACCAACATGTATTTAGCGATATTTTTCTGATATTACTAGGTTGCATCGCTTTTAACAGTGAAACGATTGACTGTGGGACTAATTGAACTGATTTTGGACTTTGACCTGATAAATGTGAAAATGAGACAATGGACTCAAGAAATAACGTTCTTCTTAATTTGAAATGATTGCTGGAACTCAGCAATTACACTGGGCGCTGTGGTAGCGCTTTATTTAAAAATTTAGATAAATAAGTCATTTTTACTGTGGGACCAATCCTAGCGTTAGCGCGCGCTGAAGAAATAGAGACAGTTTCAAAAACTACATTTCATTGACTTTCTAACGGTATCAATCCGTTTGAGTTACAACGGTTGCGTCACATATTCGTACCAACATGTATTTAGCGATATTTTTCTGATATTACTAGGTTGCATCGCTTTTAACAGTGAAACGATTGACTGTGGGACTAATTGAACTGATTTTGGACTTTGACCTTATAAATGTGATAAATGAGACAATGGACTCAAGAAATAACATTCTTCTTAATTTGAAATGATTGCTGGAACTCAGCAATTACACTGGGCGCTGTGGTAGCGCTTTATTTAAAAATTTAGATAAATAAGTCATTTTTACTGTGGGACCAATCCTAGCCGTTAGCGCGCGCTGAAGAAATAGAGACAGTTTCAAAAACTACATTTCATTGACTTTCTAACGGTATCAATCCGTTTGAGTTACAACGGTTGCCACATATTCGTACCAACATGTATTTAGCGATATTTTTCGATATTACTAGGTTGCATCGCTTTTAACAGTGAAACGATTGACTGTGGGACTAATTGAACTGATTTTGGACTTTGACCTTATAAATGTGATAAATGAGACAATTGGACTCCAAGAAATAACATTCTTCTTAATTTGACATGATTGCTGGAACTCAGCAATTACACTGGGCGCTGTGGTAGCGCTTTATTTAAAAATTTAGATAAATAAGTCATTTTTACTGTGGACCAATCCTAGCGTTAGCGCGCGCTGAAGAAATAGAGACAGTTTCAAAAACTACATTTCATTGACTTTCTAACGGTATCAATCCGTTTGAGTTACAACGGTTGCGTCCATATTCGTACCAACATGTATTTAGCGATATTTTTCTGATATTACTAGGTTGCATCGCTTTTAACAGTGAAACGATTGACTGTGGGACTTATTGAACTGATTTTGGACTTTGACCTTATAAATGTGATAAATGAGACAATTGGACTCCAAGAAATAACATTCTTCTTAATTTGACATGATTGCTGGAACTCAGCAATTACACTGGGCGCTGTGGTAGCGCTTTATTTAAAAATTTAGATAAATAAGTCATTTTTTACTGTGGGACCAATCCTAGCCGTTAGCGCGCTAAAGAAATAGAGACAGTTTCAAAAACTACATTTCATTGACTTTCTAACGGTATCAATCCGTTTGAGTTGCATCGCTTTTAACAGTGAAACGATTGACTGTGGGACTTATTGAACTGATTTTGGACTTTGACCTTATAAATGATAAATGAGACAATTGGACTCCAAGAAATAACATTCTTCTTAATTTGACATGATTGCTGGAACTCAGCAATTACACTGGGCGCTGTGGTAGCGCTTTATTTAAAAATTTAGATAAATAATCATTTTTTACTGTGGGACCAATCCTAGCCGTTAGCGCGCGCTGAAGAAATAGAGACAGTTTCAAAAACTACATTTCATTGACTTTCTAACGGTATCAATCCGTTTGAGTTACAACGGTTGCGTCACATATTCGTACCAACATGTATTTAGCGATATTTTTCGATATTACTAGGTTGCATCGCTTTTAACAGTGAAACGATTGACTGTGGGACTAATTGAACTGATTTTGGACTTTGACCTTATAAATGCGAAAATGAGACAATTGGACTCAAGAAATAACATTCTTCTTAATTTGAATGATTGCTGGAACTCAGCAATTACACTGGGCGCTGTGGTAGCGCTTTATTTAAAAATTTAGATAAATAAGTCATTTTTACTGTGGGACCAATCCTAGCCGTTAGCGCGCGCTGAAGAAATAGAGACAGTTTCAAAAACTACATTTCATTGACTTTCTAACGGTATCAATCCGTTTGAGTTACAACGGTTGCGCACATATTCGTACCAACATGTATTTAGCGATATTTTTCGATATTACTAGGTTGCATCGCTTTTAACAGTGAAACGATTGACTGTGGGACTTAATTGAACTGATTTTGGACTTTGACCTTATAAATGTGATAAATGAGACAATTGGACTCCAAGAAATAACATTCTTCTTAATTTGACATGATTGCTGGAACTCAGCAATTACACTGGGCGCTGTGGTAGCGCTTTATTTAAAAATTTAGATAAATAAATCATTTTTTACTGTGGGACCAATCCTAGCCGTTAGCGCGCGCTAAAGAAATAGAGACAGTTTCAAAAACTACATTTCATTGACTTTCTAACGGTATCAATCCGTTTGAGTTACAACGGTTGCGTCACATATTCGTACCAACATGTATTTAGCGATATTTTTCGATATTACTAGGTTGCATCGCTTTTAACAGTGAAACGATTGACTGTGGGACTAATTGAACTGATTTTGGACTTTGACCTGATAAATGTAAAAATGAGACAACTGGACTCAAGAAATAACGTTCTTCTTAATTTGAAATGATTGCTGGAACTCAGCAATTACACTGGGCGCTGTGGTAGCGCTTTATTTAAAAATTTAGATAAATAAGTCATTTTGTACTGTGGGACCAATCCTAGCGTTAGCGCGCGCTGAAGAAATAGAGACAGTTTCAAAAACTACATTTCATTGACTTTCTAACGGTATCAATCCGTTTGAGTTACAACGGTTGCGTCACATATTCGTACCAACATGTATTTAGCGATATTTTTCTGATATTACTAGGTTGCATCGCTTTTAACAGTGAAACGATTGACTGTGGGACTTAATTGAACTGATTTTGGACTTTGACCTTATAAATGTGATAAATGAGACAATTGGACTCCAAGAAATAACATTCTTCTTAATTTGACATGATTGCTGGAACTCAGCAATTACACTGGGCGCTGTGGTAGCGCTTTATTTAAAAATTTAGATAAATAAATCATTTTTTACTGTGGGACCAATCCTAGCCGTTAGCGCGCGCTAAAGAAATAGAGACAGATTCAAAAACTACATTTCATTGACTTTCTAACGGTATCAATCCGTTTGAGTTACAACGGTTGCGCCATATTCGTACCAACATGTATTAGCGATATTTTTCCGATATTACTAGGTTGCATCGCTTTTAACAGTGAAACGATTGACTGTGGGACCTAATTGAACTGATTTTGGACTTTGACCTGATAAATGCGAAAAATGAGACAACTGGACTACAAGAAATAACGTTCTTCTTAATTAATGAATGATTGCTGGAACTCAGCAATTACACTGGGCGCTGTGGTAGCGCTTTATTTAAAAATTTAGATAAATAAGTCATTTTACTGTGGGACCAATCCTAGCGTTAGCGCGCGCTGAAGAAATAGAGACAGTTTCAAAAACTACATTTCATTGACTTTCTAACGGTATCAATCCGTTTGAGTTACAACGGTTGCGTCACATATTCGTACCAACATGTATTAGCGATATTTTTCTGATATTACTAGGTTGCATCGCTTTTAACAGTGAAACGATTGACTGTGGGACTTGAATTGAACTGATTTTGGACTTTGACCTTATAAATGTGATAAATGAGACAATTGGACTCCAAGAAATAACATTCTTCTTAATTTGACATGATTGCTGGAACTCAGCAATTACACTGGGCGCTGTGGTAGCGCTTTATTTAAAAATTTAGATAAATAAGTCATTTTTTACTGTGGGACCAATCCTAGCCGTTAGCGCGCGCTAAAAATAGAGACAGATTCAAAAAACTACATTTCATTAAAGTTTTCTAACGGTATCAATCCGTCGAGTTGCATCGCTTTTAACAGTGAAACGATTGACTGTGGGACTTGATTGAACTGATTTTGGACTTTGACCTTATAAATTGATAAATGAGACAATTGGACTCCAAGAAATAACATTCTTCTTAATTTGACATGATTGCTGGAACTCAGCATTACACTGGGCGCTGTGGTAGCGCTTTATTTAAAAATTTAGATAAATAAGTCATTTTTTACTGTGGGACCAATCCTAGCCGTTAGCGCGCGCTGAAAATAGAGACAGTTTCAAAAACTACATTTCATTGACTTTCTAACGGTATCAATCCGTTTGAGTTACAACGGTTGCGTCACATATTCGTACCAACATGTATTTAGCGATATTTTTCTGATATTACTAGGTTGCATCGCTTTTAACAGTGAAACGATTGACTGTGGGACTTAATTGAACTGATTTTGGACTTTGACCTTATAAATGTGATAAATGAGACAATTGGACTCAAGAAATAACATTCTTCTTAATTTGACATGATTGCTGGAACTCAGCAATTACACTGGGCGCTGTGGTAGCGCTTTATTTAAAAATTTAGATAAATAAATCATTTTTTACTGTGGGACCAATCCTAGCCGTTAGCGCGCGCTAAAGAAATAGAGACAGATTCAAAAACTACATTTCATTGACTTTCTAACGGTATCAATCCGTTTGAGTTACAACGTTGCGCACATATTCGTACCAACATGTATTTAGCGATATTTTTCCGATATTACTAGGTTGCATCGCTTTTAACAGTGAAACGATTGACTGTGGGACTAATTGAACTGATTTTGGACTTTGACCTGATAAATGCGAAAATGAGACAACTGGACTAAGAAATAACGTTCTTCTTAATTTGAAATGATTGCTGGAACTCAGCAATTACACTGGGCGCTGTGGTAGCGCTTTATTTAAAAATTTAGATAAATAAGTCATTTTGTACTGTGGGACCAATCCTAGCGTTAGCGCGCTGAAGAAATAGAGACAGTTTCAAAAACTACATTTCATTGACTTTCTAACGGTATCAATCCGTTTGAGTTACAACGGTTTCGCCATATTCGTACCAACATGTATTAGCGATATTTTTCTGATATTACTAGGTTGCATCGCTTTTAACAGTGAAACGATTGACTGTGGGACTTGATTGAACTGATTTTGGACTTTGACCTTATAAATGTGATAAATGAGACAATTGGACTCCAAGAAATAACATTCTTCTTAATTTGACATGATTGCTGGAACTCAGCAATTAACTGGGCGCTGTGGTAGCGCTTTATTTAAAAATTTAGATAAATAAGTCATTTTTTACTGTGGGACCAATCCTAGCCGTTAGCGCGCGCTAAAGAAATAGAGACAGTTTCAAAAACTACATTTCATTGACTTTCTAACGGTATCAATCCGTTTGAGTTGCATCGCTTTACAGTGAAACGATTGACTGTGGGGCTTGATTGAACTGATTTTGGAATTTGACCTTATAAATGTGATAAATGAGACAATTGGACGCCAAGAAATAACATTCTTCTTAATTTGACATGATTGCTGGAACTCAGCAATTACACTGGGCGCTGTGGTAGCGCTTTATTTAAAAATTTAGATAAATAAGTCATTTTTTACTGTGGGCCAATCCTAGCCGTTAGCGCGCGCTGAAGAAATAGAGACAGTTTCAAAAACTACATTTCATTGACTTTCTAACGGTATCAATCCGTTTGAGTTACAACGGTTGCGCCACATATTCGTACCAACATGTAAGCGATATTTTTCGATATTACTAGGTTGCATCGCTTTAACAGTGAAACGATTGACTGTGGGACTTGATTGAACTGATTTTGGACTTTGACCTTATAAATGTGATAAATGAGACAATTGGACTCCAAGAAATAACATTCTTCTTAATTTGACATGATTGCTGGAACTCAGCAATTACACTGGGCGCTGTGGTAGCGCTTTATTTAAAAATTTAGATAAATAAGTCATTTTTCTGTGGGACCAATCCTAGCCGTTAGCGCGCTAAAGAAATAGAGACAGATTAAAAACTACATTTCATTGACTTTCTAACGGTATCAATCCGTTTGAGTTGCATCGCTTTAACAGTGAAACGATTGACTGTGGGACTTGATTGAACTGATTTTGGACTTTGACCTTATATGTGTAAATGAGACAATTGGACGCCAAGAAATAACATTCTTCTTAATTTGACATGATTGCTGGAACTCAGCAATTACACTGGGCGCTGTGGTAGCGCTTTATTTAAAAATTTAGATAAATAAATCATTTTTACTGTGGCACCATCCTAGCCGTTAGCGCGCGCTAAAGAAATAGAGACAGATTCAAAAACTACATTTCATTGACTTTCTAACGGTATCAATCCGTTTGAGTTACAACGGTTGCGCACATATTCGTACCAACATGTATTAGCGATATTTTTCGATATTACTAGGTTGCATCGCTTTTAACAGTGAAACGATTGACTGTGGGACCTAATTGAACTGATTTTGGACTTTGACCTGATAAATGCGAAAATGAGACAATGGACTACAAGAAATAACGTTCTTCTTAATTTGAATGATTGCTGGAACTCAGCAATTACACTGGGCGCTGTGGTAGCGCTTTATTTAAAAATTTAGATAAATAAGTCATTTTACTGTGGGACCAATCCTAGCGTTAGCGCGCGCTGAAGAAATAGAGACAGTTTCAAAAACTACATTTCATTGACTTTCTAACGGTATCAATCCGTTTGAGTTAAACGGTTGCGTCACATATTCGTACCAACATGTATTTAGCGATATTTTTCTGATATTACTATTGCATCGCTTTTAACAGTGAAACGATTGACTGTGGGACCTAATTGAACTGATTTTGGACTTTGACCTTATAAATGTGATAAATGAGACAATGGACTCAAGAAATAACATTCTCTTAATTTGACATGATTGCTGGAACTCAGCAATTACACTGGGCGCTGTGGTAGCGCTTTATTTAAAAATTTAGATAAATAAGTCATTTTTACTGTGGGACCAATCCTAGCCGTTAGCGCGCGCTAAGAAATAGAGACAGTTTCAAAAACTACATTTCATTGACTTTCTAACGGTATCAATCCGTTTGAGTTACAACGGTTGCGTCACATATTCGTACCAACATGTATTCGCGATATTTTTCATATTACTAGGTTGCATCGCTTTAACAGTGAAACGATTGACTGTGGGACTAATTGAACTGATTTTGGACTTTGACCTGATAAATGTGATAAATGAGACAATTGGACTCAAGAAATATTCTTCTTAATTTGAATGATTGCTGGAACTCAGCAATTCAACTGGGCGCTGTGGTAGCGCTTTATTTAAAAATTTAGATAAATAAGTCATTTTACTGTGGGACCAATCCTAGCGGTTAGCGCGCGCTGAAGAAATAGAGACAGTTTCAAAAACTACATTTCATTGACTTTCTAACGGTATCAATCCGTTTGAGTTACAACGGTTGCGTCACATATTCGTACCAACATGTATTAGCGATATTTTTCTGATATTACTAGGTTGCATCGCTTTTAACAGTGAAACGATTGACTGTGGGACTTGATTGAACTGATTTTGGACTTTGACTTATAAATGTGATAAATGAGACAATTGGACTCCAAGAAATAACATTCTTCTTAATTTGACATGATTGCTGGAACTCAGCAATTAACTGGGCGCTGTGGTAGCGCTTTATTGAAAAATTTAGATAAATAAATCATTTTTTACTGTGGGACCAATCCTAGCCGTTAGCGCGCGCTAAAGAAATAGAGACAGATTAAAAAACTACATTTCATTGACTTTCTAACGGTATCAAACCGTTTGAGTTGCATCGCTTTTAACAGTGAAACGATTGACTGTGGGACTTGATTGAACTGATTTTGGACTTTGAACTTATATATTTGATAAATGAGACAATTGGACTCCAAGAAATAACATTCTTCTTAATTTGACATGATTACTGGAATTCAGCGATTACACTGGGCTCTGTGGTAGCGCTTTATTTAAAAATTTAGATAAATAAGTCATTTTTTACTGTGGGACCAATCCTAGCCGTTAGCGCACGCTGCAGAAATAGAGACAGTTTCAAAAACTACATTTCATTAACTTTCTAACGGTATCAGTCCGTTTGGGTTACAACGGTTGCGTCACATATTCGTACCAACATGTATTTAGCGATATTTTTCTGATATTACTAGGTTGCATCGCTTTTAACAGTGAAACGATTGACTGTGGGACTTAATTGAACTGATTTTGTACTTTGACCTTATAAATCTGATAAATGAGACAATTGGACTCAAGAAATAACATTCTTCTTAATTTTGACATGATTGCTTGAACTCAGCAGTTTCACTGGGCGCTGTGGCAGCGCTTTATTTAAAAATTTAGATAAATAAATCATTTTTTATTGTGGGACCAATCCTAGCCGTTAGCGCGCGCTAAAGAAATAGAGACAGATTCAAAAACTACATTTCATTGACTTTCTAACGGTATCAATCCGTTTGAGTTACAACAGTTGCGCCACATATTCGTACCAACATGTATTCAGCGATATTTTTCCGATATTACTAGGTTGCA
>JASGCC010003305.1:0-24523 GCA_030067915.1 Hydractinia echinata | reverse complement strand
CGGGTTTTCGGTTGCCGGCGATTAAACTGCTTTCATTCGGCGTCTCATCAAAAATGAAAATATTTTTGAAAACTACAAGTCTCATGGGTTTTAGTGGTGAAAAAATAATTTTAAAAATCGTTCGGGAAATGAGTTTACTCCCTGCTTACTTTCTTTGTATACATTCGACTATACGAGGGATTTACGGGAAATCGCGGGTTTTCGGTTGCCGGCGATTAAACTGCTTTCATTCGGCGTCTCATCAAAAATGAAAATATTTTTGAAAACTACAAGTCTCATGGGTTTTAGTGGTGAAAAAATAATTTTAAAAATCGTTCGGGAAATGAGTTTACTCCCTGCTTACTTTCTTTGTATACATTCGACTATACGGGCCGACGGGATTTACGGGAAATCGCGGGTTTTCGGTTGCCGGCGATTAAACTGCTTTCATTCGGCGTCTCATCAAAAATGAAAATATTTTGAAAACTACAAGTCTCATGGGTTTTAGTGGTGAAAAAATAATTTTAAAAATCGTTCGGGAAATGAGTTTACTCCCTGCTTACTTTCTTTGTATACATTCGACTATACGGGATTTACGGGAAATCGCGGGTTTTCGGTTGCCGGCGATTAAACTGCTTTCATTCGGCGTCTCATCAAAAATGAAAATATTTTTGAAAACTACAAGTCTCATGGGTTTTAGTGGTGAAAAAATAATTTTAAAAATCGTTCGGGAAATGAGTTTACTCCCTGCTTACTTTCTTTGTATACATTCGACTATACGGGCCGACGGGATTTACGGGAAATCGCGGGTTTTCGGTTGCCGGCGATTAAACTGCTTTCATTCGGCGTCTCATCAAAAATGAAAATATTTTTGAAAACTACAAGTCTCATGGGTTTTAGTGGTGAAAAAATAATTTTAAAAATCGTTCGGGAAATGAGTTTACTCCCTGCTTACTTTCTTTGTATACATTCGACTATACGGGCCGACCGGGATTTACGGGAAATCGCGGGTTTTCGGTTGCCGGCGATTAAACTGCTTTCATTCGGCGTCTCATCAAAAATGAAAATATTTTTGAAAACTACAAGTCTCATGGGTTTTAGTGGTGAAAAAATAATTTTAAAAATCGTTCGGGAAATGAGTTTACTCCCTGCTTACTTTCTTTGTATACATTCGACTATACGGCCGATCCGGGATTTACGGGAAATCGCGGGTTTTCGGTTGCCGGCGATTAAACTGCTTTCATTCGGCGTCTCATCAAAAATGAAAATATTTTTGAAAACTACAAGTCTCATGGGTTTTAGTGGTGAAAAAATAATTTTAAAAATCGTTCGGGAAATGAGTTTACTCCCTGCTTACTTTCTTTGTATACATTCGACTATACGGGATTTACGGGAAATCGCGGGTTTTCGGTTGCCGGCGATTAAACTGCTTTCATTCGGCGTCTCATCAAAAATGAAAATATTTTTGAAAACTACAAGTCTCATGGGTTTTAGTGGTGAAAAAATAATTTTAAAAATCGTTCGGGAAATGAGTTTACTCCCTGCTTACTTTCTTTGTATACATTCGACTATACGGCCGATCCGGGATTTACGGGAAATCGCGGGTTTTCGGTTGCCGGCGATTAAACTGCTTTCATTCGGCGTCTCATCAAAAATGAAAATATTTTTGAAAACTACAAGTCTCATGGGTTTTAGTGGTGAAAAAATAATTTTAAAAATCGTTCGGGAAATGAGTTTACTCCCTGCTTACTTTCTTTGTATACATTCGACTATACGGGCCGATCCGGGATTTACGGGAAATCGCGGGTTTTCGGTTGCCGGCGATTAAACTGCTTTCATTCGGCGTCTCATCAAAAATGAAAATATTTTTGAAAACTACAAGTCTCATGGGTTTTAGTGGTGAAAAAATAATTTTAAAAATCGTTCGGGAAATGAGTTTACTCCCTGCTTACTTTCTTTGTATACATTCGACTATACGGGCCGATCCGGGATTTACGGGAAATCGCGGGTTTTCGGTTGCCGGCGATTAAACTGCTTTCATTCGGCGTCTCATCAAAAATGAAAATATTTTTGAAAACTACAAGTCTCATGGGTTTTAGTGGTGAAAAAATAATTTTAAAAATCGTTCGGGAAATGAGTTTACTCCCTGCTTACTTTCTTTGTATACATTCGACTATACGGGCCGATCCGGGATTTACGGGAAATCGCGGGTTTTCGGTTGCCGGCGATTAAACTGCTTTCATTCGGCGTCTCATCAAAAATGAAAATATTTTTGAAAACTACAAGTCTCATGGGTTTTAGTGGTGAAAAAATAATTTTAAAAATCGTTCGGGAAATGAGTTTACTCCCTGCTTACTTTCTTTGTATACATTCGACTATACGGGCCGATCCGGGATTTACGGGAAATCGCGGGTTTTCGGTTGCCGGCGATTAAACTGCTTTCATTCGGCGTCTCATCAAAAATGAAAATATTTTTGAAAACTACAAGTCTCATGGGTTTTAGTGGTGAAAAAATAATTTTAAAAATCGTTCGGGAAATGAGTTTACTCCCTGCTTACTTTCTTTGTATACATTCGACTATACGGGCCGAGGATTTACGGGAAATCGCGGGTTTTCGGTTGCCGGCGATTAAACTGCTTTCATTCGGCGTCTCATCAAAAATGAAAATATTTTTGAAAACTACAAGTCTCATGGGTTTTAGTGGTGAAAAAATAATTTTAAAAATCGTTCGGGAAATGAGTTTACTCCCTGCTTACTTTCTTTGTATACATTCGACTATACGGGCGATCCGGGATTTACGGGAAATCGCGGGTTTTCGGTTGCCGGCGATTAAACTGCTTTCATTCGGCGTCTCATCAAAAATGAAAATATTTTTGAAAACTACAAGTCTCATGGGTTTTAGTGGTGAAAAAATAATTTTAAAAATCGTTCGGGAAATGAGTTTACTCCCTGCTTACTTTCTTTGTATACATTCGACTATACGGGCCGATCCGGATTTACGGGAAATCGCGGGTTTTCGGTTGCCGGCGATTAAACTGCTTTCATTCGGCGTCTCATCAAAAATGAAAATATTTTTGAAAACTACAAGTCTCATGGGTTTTAGTGGTGAAAAAATAATTTTAAAAATCGTTCGGGAAATGAGTTTACTCCCTGCTTACTTTCTTTGTATACATTCGACTATACGGGCCGACGGGATTTACGGGAAATCGCGGGTTTTCGGTTGCCGGCGATTAAACTGCTTTCATTCGGCGTCTCATCAAAAATGAAAATATTTTTGAAAACTACAAGTCTCATGGGTTTTAGTGGTGAAAAAATAATTTTAAAAATCGTTCGGGAAATGAGTTTACTCCCTGCTTACTTTCTTTGTATACATTCGACTATACGGGCCGACGGGATTTACGGGAAATCGCGGGTTTTCGGTTGCCGGCGATTAAACTGCTTTCATTCGGCGTCTCATCAAAAATGAAAATATTTTTGAAAACTACAAGTCTCATGGGTTTTAGTGGTGAAAAAATAATTTTAAAAATCGTTCGGGAAATGAGTTTACTCCCTGCTTACTTTCTTTGTATACATTCGACTATACGGGCCGACGGGATTTACGGGAAATCGCGGGTTTTCGGTTGCCGGCGATTAAACTGCTTTCATTCGGCGTCTCATCAAAAATGAAAATATTTTTGAAAACTACAAGTCTCATGGGTTTTAGTGGTGAAAAAATAATTTTAAAAATCGTTCGGGAAATGAGTTTACTCCCTGCTTACTTTCTTTGTATACATTCGACTATACGGGGATTTACGGGAAATCGCGGGTTTTCGGTTGCCGGCGATTAAACTGCTTTCATTCGGCGTCTCATCAAAAATGAAAATATTTTTGAAAACTACAAGTCTCATGGGTTTTAGTGGTGAAAAAATAATTTTAAAAATCGTTCGGGAAATGAGTTTACTCCCTGCTTACTTTCTTTGTATACATTCGACTATACGGCCGATCCGGGATTTACGGGAAATCGCGGGTTTTCGGTTGCCGGCGATTAAACTGCTTTCATTCGGCGTCTCATCAAAAATGAAAATATTTTTGAAAACTACAAGTCTCATGGGTTTTAGTGGTGAAAAAATAATTTTAAAAATCGTTCGGGAAATGAGTTTACTCCCTGCTTACTTTCTTTGTATACATTCGACTATACGGGATTTACGGGAAATCGCGGGTTTTCGGTTGCCGGCGATTAAACTGCTTTCATTCGGCGTCTCATCAAAAATGAAAATATTTTTGAAAACTACAAGTCTCATGGGTTTTAGTGGTGAAAAAATAATTTTAAAAATCGTTCGGGAAATGAGTTTACTCCCTGCTTACTTTCTTTGTATACATTCGACTATACGGGATTTACGGGAAATCGCGGGTTTTCGGTTGCCGGCGATTAAACTGCTTTCATTCGGCGTCTCATCAAAAATGAAAATATTTTTGAAAACTACAAGTCTCATGGGTTTTAGTGGTGAAAAAATAATTTTAAAAATCGTTCGGGAAATGAGTTTACTCCCTGCTTACTTTCTTTGTATACATTCGACTATACGGCCGACGGGATTTACGGGAAATCGCGGGTTTTCGGTTGCCGGCGATTAAACTGCTTTCATTCGGCGTCTCATCAAAAATGAAAATATTTTTGAAAACTACAAGTCTCATGGGTTTTAGTGGTGAAAAAATAATTTTAAAAATCGTTCGGGAAATGAGTTTACTCCCTGCTTACTTTCTTTGTATACATTCGACTATACGGCCGAGGATTTACGGGAAATCGCGGGTTTTCGGTTGCCGGCGATTAAACTGCTTTCATTCGGCGTCTCATCAAAAATGAAAATATTTTTGAAAACTACAAGTCTCATGGGTTTTAGTGGTGAAAAAATAATTTTAAAAATCGTTCGGGAAATGAGTTTACTCCCTGCTTACTTTCTTTGTATACATTCGACTATACGGGCCGACGGGATTTACGGGAAATCGCGGGTTTTCGGTTGCCGGCGATTAAACTGCTTTCATTCGGCGTCTCATCAAAAATGAAAATATTTTTGAAAACTACAAGTCTCATGGGTTTTAGTGGTGAAAAAATAATTTTAAAAATCGTTCGGGAAATGAGTTTACTCCCTGCTTACTTTCTTTGTATACATTCGACTATACGGGCCGACCGGGATTTACGGGAAATCGCGGGTTTTCGGTTGCCGGCGATTAAACTGCTTTCATTCGGCGTCTCATCAAAAATGAAAATATTTTTGAAAACTACAAGTCTCATGGGTTTTAGTGGTGAAAAAATAATTTTAAAAATCGTTCGGGAAATGAGTTTACTCCCTGCTTACTTTCTTTGTATACATTCGACTATACGGGCCGATCCGGATTTACGGGAAATCGCGGGTTTTCGGTTGCCGGCGATTAAACTGCTTTCATTCGGCGTCTCATCAAAAATGAAAATATTTTTGAAAACTACAAGTCTCATGGGTTTTAGTGGTGAAAAAATAATTTTAAAAATCGTTCGGGAAATGAGTTTACTCCCTGCTTACTTTCTTTGTATACATTCGACTATACGGGATTTACGGGAAATCGCGGGTTTTCGGTTGCCGGCGATTAAACTGCTTTCATTCGGCGTCTCATCAAAAATGAAAATATTTTTGAAAACTACAAGTCTCATGGGTTTTAGTGGTGAAAAAATAATTTTAAAAATCGTTCGGGAAATGAGTTTACTCCCTGCTTACTTTCTTTGTATACATTCGACTATACGGGCCGACGGGATTTACGGGAAATCGCGGGTTTTCGGTTGCCGGCGATTAAACTGCTTTCATTCGGCGTCTCATCAAAAATGAAAATATTTTTGAAAACTACAAGTCTCATGGGTTTTAGTGGTGAAAAAATAATTTTAAAAATCGTTCGGGAAATGAGTTTACTCCCTGCTTACTTTCTTTGTATACATTCGACTATACGGGCCGATCCGGGATTTACGGGAAATCGCGGGTTTTCGGTTGCCGGCGATTAAACTGCTTTCATTCGGCGTCTCATCAAAAATGAAAATATTTTTGAAAACTACAAGTCTCATGGGTTTTAGTGGTGAAAAAATAATTTTAAAAATCGTTCGGGAAATGAGTTTACTCCCTGCTTACTTTCTTTGTATACATTCGACTATACGGCCGAGGATTTACGGGAAATCGCGGGTTTTCGGTTGCCGGCGATTAAACTGCTTTCATTCGGCGTCTCATCAAAAATGAAAATATTTTTGAAAACTACAAGTCTCATGGGTTTTAGTGGTGAAAAAATAATTTTAAAAATCGTTCGGGAAATGAGTTTACTCCCTGCTTACTTTCTTTGTATACATTCGACTATACGGCCGATCCGGGATTTACGGGAAATCGCGGGTTTTCGGTTGCCGGCGATTAAACTGCTTTCATTCGGCGTCTCATCAAAAATGAAAATATTTTTGAAAACTACAAGTCTCATGGGTTTTAGTGGTGAAAAAATAATTTTAAAAATCGTTCGGGAAATGAGTTTACTCCCTGCTTACTTTCTTTGTATACATTCGACTATACGGGCCGACCGGGATTTACGGGAAATCGCGGGTTTTCGGTTGCCGGCGATTAAACTGCTTTCATTCGGCGTCTCATCAAAAATGAAAATATTTTTGAAAACTACAAGTCTCATGGGTTTTAGTGGTGAAAAAATAATTTTAAAAATCGTTCGGGAAATGAGTTTACTCCCTGCTTACTTTCTTTGTATACATTCGACTATACGGGATTTACGGGAAATCGCGGGTTTTCGGTTGCCGGCGATTAAACTGCTTTCATTCGGCGTCTCATCAAAAATGAAAATATTTTTGAAAACTACAAGTCTCATGGGTTTTAGTGGTGAAAAAATAATTTTAAAAATCGTTCGGGAAATGAGTTTACTCCCTGCTTACTTTCTTTGTATACATTCGACTATACGGGATTTACGGGAAATCGCGGGTTTTCGGTTGCCGGCGATTAAACTGCTTTCATTCGGCGTCTCATCAAAAATGAAAATATTTTTGAAAACTACAAGTCTCATGGGTTTTAGTGGTGAAAAAATAATTTTAAAAATCGTTCGGGAAATGAGTTTACTCCCTGCTTACTTTCTTTGTATACATTCGACTATACGGGATTTACGGGAAATCGCGGGTTTTCGGTTGCCGGCGATTAAACTGCTTTCATTCGGCGTCTCATCAAAAATGAAAATTTTTGAAAACTACAAGTCTCATGGGTTTTAGTGGTGAAAAAATAATTTTAAAAATCGTTCGGGAAATGAGTTTACTCCCTGCTTACTTTCTTTGTATACATTCGACTATACGGGCCGAGGGATTTACGGGAAATCGCGGGTTTTCGGTTGCCGGCGATTAAACTGCTTTCATTCGGCGTCTCATCAAAAATGAAAATATTTTTGAAAACTACAAGTCTCATGGGTTTTAGTGGTGAAAAAATAATTTTAAAAATCGTTCGGGAAATGAGTTTACTCCCTGCTTACTTTCTTTGTATACATTCGACTATACGGGATTTACGGGAAATCGCGGGTTTTCGGTTGCCGGCGATTAAACTGCTTTCATTCGGCGTCTCATCAAAAATGAAAATATTTTTGAAAACTACAAGTCTCATGGGTTTTAGTGGTGAAAAAATAATTTTAAAAATCGTTCGGGAAATGAGTTTACTCCCTGCTTACTTTCTTTGTATACATTCGACTATACGGGATTTACGGGAAATCGCGGGTTTTCGGTTGCCGGCGATTAAACTGCTTTCATTCGGCGTCTCATCAAAAATGAAAATATTTTTGAAAACTACAAGTCTCATGGGTTTTAGTGGTGAAAAAATAATTTTAAAAATCGTTCGGGAAATGAGTTTACTCCCTGCTTACTTTCTTTGTATACATTCGACTATACGGGCCGACGGGATTTACGGGAAATCGCGGGTTTTCGGTTGCCGGCGATTAAACTGCTTTCATTCGGCGTCTCATCAAAAATGAAAATATTTTTGAAAACTACAAGTCTCATGGGTTTTAGTGGTGAAAAAATAATTTTAAAAATCGTTCGGGAAATGAGTTTACTCCCTGCTTACTTTCTTTGTATACATTCGACTATACGGCCGATCCGGATTTACGGGAAATCGCGGGTTTTCGGTTGCCGGCGATTAAACTGCTTTCATTCGGCGTCTCATCAAAAATGAAAATATTTTTGAAAACTACAAGTCTCATGGGTTTTAGTGGTGAAAAAATAATTTTAAAAATCGTTCGGGAAATGAGTTTACTCCCTGCTTACTTTCTTTGTATACATTCGACTATACGGCCGATCCGGGATTTACGGGAAATCGCGGGTTTTCGGTTGCCGGCGATTAAACTGCTTTCATTCGGCGTCTCATCAAAAATGAAAATATTTTTGAAAACTACAAGTCTCATGGGTTTTAGTGGTGAAAAAATAATTTTAAAAATCGTTCGGGAAATGAGTTTACTCCCTGCTTACTTTCTTTGTATACATTCGACTATACGGGCCGACGGGATTTACGGGAAATCGCGGGTTTTCGGTTGCCGGCGATTAAACTGCTTTCATTCGGCGTCTCATCAAAAATGAAAATATTTTTGAAAACTACAAGTCTCATGGGTTTTAGTGGTGAAAAAATAATTTTAAAAATCGTTCGGGAAATGAGTTTACTCCCTGCTTACTTTCTTTGTATACATTCGACTATACGGGCCGATCCGGGATTTACGGGAAATCGCGGGTTTTCGGTTGCCGGCGATTAAACTGCTTTCATTCGGCGTCTCATCAAAAATGAAAATATTTTTGAAAACTACAAGTCTCATGGGTTTTAGTGGTGAAAAAATAATTTTAAAAATCGTTCGGGAAATGAGTTTACTCCCTGCTTACTTTCTTTGTATACATTCGACTATACGGGCCGACCGGATTTACGGGAAATCGCGGGTTTTCGGTTGCCGGCGATTAAACTGCTTTCATTCGGCGTCTCATCAAAAATGAAAATATTTTTGAAAACTACAAGTCTCATGGGTTTTAGTGGTGAAAAAATAATTTTAAAAATCGTTCGGGAAATGAGTTTACTCCCTGCTTACTTTCTTTGTATACATTCGACTATACGGCCGATCCGGGATTTACGGGAAATCGCGGGTTTTCGGTTGCCGGCGATTAAACTGCTTTCATTCGGCGTCTCATCAAAAATGAAAATATTTTTGAAAACTACAAGTCTCATGGGTTTTAGTGGTGAAAAAATAATTTTAAAAATCGTTCGGGAAATGAGTTTACTCCCTGCTTACTTTCTTTGTATACATTCGACTATACGGCCGACGGGATTTACGGGAAATCGCGGGTTTTCGGTTGCCGGCGATTAAACTGCTTTCATTCGGCGTCTCATCAAAAATGAAAATATTTTTGAAAACTACAAGTCTCATGGGTTTTAGTGGTGAAAAAATAATTTTAAAAATCGTTCGGAAATGAGTTTACTCCCTGCTTACTTTCTTTGTATACATTCGACTATACGGGCCGAGGATTTACGGGAAATCGCGGGTTTTCGGTTGCCGGCGATTAAACTGCTTTCATTCGGCGTCTCATCAAAAATGAAAATATTTTTGAAAACTACAAGTCTCATGGGTTTTAGTGGTGAAAAAATAATTTTAAAAATCGTTCGGGAAATGAGTTTACTCCCTGCTTACTTTCTTTGTATACATTCGACTATACGGGCCGACGGGATTTACGGGAAATCGCGGGTTTTCGGTTGCCGGCGATTAAACTGCTTTCATTCGGCGTCTCATCAAAAATGAAAATATTTTTGAAAACTACAAGTCTCATGGGTTTTAGTGGTGAAAAAATAATTTTAAAAATCGTTCGGGAAATGAGTTTACTCCCTGCTTACTTTCTTTGTATACATTCGACTATACGGGATTTACGGGAAATCGCGGGTTTTCGGTTGCCGGCGATTAAACTGCTTTCATTCGGCGTCTCATCAAAAATGAAAATATTTTTGAAAACTACAAGTCTCATGGGTTTTAGTGGTGAAAAAATAATTTTAAAAATCGTTCGGGAAATGAGTTTACTCCCTGCTTACTTTCTTTGTATACATTCGACTATACGGGCCGACCGGATTTACGGGAAATCGCGGGTTTTCGGTTGCCGGCGATTAAACTGCTTTCATTCGGCGTCTCATCAAAAATGAAAATATTTTTGAAAACTACAAGTCTCATGGGTTTTAGTGGTGAAAAAATAATTTTAAAAATCGTTCGGGAAATGAGTTTACTCCCTGCTTACTTTCTTTGTATACATTCGACTATACGGGCCGACGGGATTTACGGGAAATCGCGGGTTTTCGGTTGCCGGCGATTAAACTGCTTTCATTCGGCGTCTCATCAAAAATGAAAATATTTTTGAAAACTACAAGTCTCATGGGTTTTAGTGGTGAAAAAATAATTTTAAAAATCGTTCGGGAAATGAGTTTACTCCCTGCTTACTTTCTTTGTATACATTCGACTATACGGGCCGACCGGGATTTACGGGAAATCGCGGGTTTTCGGTTGCCGGCGATTAAACTGCTTTCATTCGGCGTCTCATCAAAAATGAAAATATTTTTGAAAACTACAAGTCTCATGGGTTTTAGTGGTGAAAAAATAATTTTAAAAATCGTTCGGGAAATGAGTTTACTCCCTGCTTACTTTCTTTGTATACATTCGACTATACGGGCCGATCCGGATTTACGGGAAATCGCGGGTTTTCGGTTGCCGGCGATTAAACTGCTTTCATTCGGCGTCTCATCAAAAATGAAAATATTTTTGAAAACTACAAGTCTCATGGGTTTTAGTGGTGAAAAAATAATTTTAAAAATCGTTCGGGAAATGAGTTTACTCCCTGCTTACTTTCTTTGTATACATTCGACTATACGGGCCGACGGATTTACGGGAAATCGCGGGTTTTCGGTTGCCGGCGATTAAACTGCTTTCATTCGGCGTCTCATCAAAAATGAAAATATTTTTGAAAACTACAAGTCTCATGGGTTTTAGTGGTGAAAAAATAATTTTAAAAATCGTTCGGGAAATGAGTTTACTCCCTGCTTACTTTCTTTGTATACATTCGACTATACGGGCCGACGGGATTTACGGGAAATCGCGGGTTTTCGGTTGCCGGCGATTAAACTGCTTTCATTCGGCGTCTCATCAAAAATGAAAATATTTTTGAAAACTACAAGTCTCATGGGTTTTAGTGGTGAAAAAATAATTTTAAAAATCGTTCGGGAAATGAGTTTACTCCCTGCTTACTTTCTTTGTATACATTCGACTATACGGGATTTACGGGAAATCGCGGGTTTTCGGTTGCCGGCGATTAAACTGCTTTCATTCGGCGTCTCATCAAAAATGAAAATATTTTTGAAAACTACAAGTCTCATGGGTTTTAGTGGTGAAAAAATAATTTTAAAAATCGTTCGGGAAATGAGTTTACTCCCTGCTTACTTTCTTTGTATACATTCGACTATACGGGCCGAGGGATTTACGGGAAATCGCGGGTTTTCGGTTGCCGGCGATTAAACTGCTTTCATTCGGCGTCTCATCAAAAATGAAAATATTTTTGAAAACTACAAGTCTCATGGGTTTTAGTGGTGAAAAAATAATTTTAAAAATCGTTCGGGAAATGAGTTTACTCCCTGCTTACTTTCTTTGTATACATTCGACTATACGGGATTTACGGGAAATCGCGGGTTTTCGGTTGCCGGCGATTAAACTGCTTTCATTCGGCGTCTCATCAAAAATGAAAATATTTTTGAAAACTACAAGTCTCATGGGTTTTAGTGGTGAAAAAATAATTTTAAAAATCGTTCGGGAAATGAGTTTACTCCCTGCTTACTTTCTTTGTATACATTCGACTATACGGGCCGATCCGGGATTTACGGGAAATCGCGGGTTTTCGGTTGCCGGCGATTAAACTGCTTTCATTCGGCGTCTCATCAAAAATGAAAATATTTTTGAAAACTACAAGTCTCATGGGTTTTAGTGGTGAAAAAATAATTTTAAAAATCGTTCGGGAAATGAGTTTACTCCCTGCTTACTTTCTTTGTATACATTCGACTATACGGGATTTACGGGAAATCGCGGGTTTTCGGTTGCCGGCGATTAAACTGCTTTCATTCGGCGTCTCATCAAAAATGAAAATATTTTTGAAAACTACAAGTCTCATGGGTTTTAGTGGTGAAAAAATAATTTTAAAAATCGTTCGGGAAATGAGTTTACTCCCTGCTTACTTTCTTTGTATACATTCGACTATACGGGCCGACGGGATTTACGGGAAATCGCGGGTTTTCGGTTGCCGGCGATTAAACTGCTTTCATTCGGCGTCTCATCAAAAATGAAAATATTTTTGAAAACTACAAGTCTCATGGGTTTTAGTGGTGAAAAAATAATTTTAAAAATCGTTCGGGAAATGAGTTTACTCCCTGCTTACTTTCTTTGTATACATTCGACTATACGGGCCGACGGGATTTACGGGAAATCGCGGGTTTTCGGTTGCCGGCGATTAAACTGCTTTCATTCGGCGTCTCATCAAAAATGAAAATATTTTTGAAAACTACAAGTCTCATGGGTTTTAGTGGTGAAAAAATAATTTTAAAAATCGTTCGGGAAATGAGTTTACTCCCTGCTTACTTTCTTTGTATACATTCGACTATACGGGCGACCGGGATTTACGGGAAATCGCGGGTTTTCGGTTGCCGGCGATTAAACTGCTTTCATTCGGCGTCTCATCAAAAATGAAAATATTTTTGAAAACTACAAGTCTCATGGGTTTTAGTGGTGAAAAAATAATTTTAAAAATCGTTCGGGAAATGAGTTTACTCCCTGCTTACTTTCTTTGTATACATTCGACTATACGGGCCGACGGGATTTACGGGAAATCGCGGGTTTTCGGTTGCCGGCGATTAAACTGCTTTCATTCGGCGTCTCATCAAAAATGAAAATATTTTTGAAAACTACAAGTCTCATGGGTTTTAGTGGTGAAAAAATAATTTTAAAAATCGTTCGGGAAATGAGTTTACTCCCTGCTTACTTTCTTTGTATACATTCGACTATACGGGATTTACGGGAAATCGCGGGTTTTCGGTTGCCGGCGATTAAACTGCTTTCATTCGGCGTCTCATCAAAAATGAAAATATTTTTGAAAACTACAAGTCTCATGGGTTTTAGTGGTGAAAAAATAATTTTAAAAATCGTTCGGGAAATGAGTTTACTGCCTGCTTACTTTCTTTGTATACATTCGACTATATACGGGATTTACGGGAAATCGCGGGTTTTCGGTTGCCGGCGATTAAACTGCTTTCATTCGGCGTCTCATCAAAAATGAAAATATTTTTGAAAACTACAAGTCTCATGGGTTTTAGTGGTGAAAAAATAATTTTAAAAATCGTTCGGGAAATGAGTTTACTCCCTGCTTACTTTCTTTGTATACATTCGACTATACGGGCCGATCCGGGATTTACGGGAAATCGCGGGTTTTCGGTTGCCGGCGATTAAACTGCTTTCATTCGGCGTCTCATCAAAAATGAAAACATTTTTGAAAACTACAAGTCTCATGGGTTTTAGTGGTGAAAAAATAATTTTAAAAATCGTTCGGGAAATGAGTTTACTCCCTGCTTACTTTCTTTGTATACATTCGACTATACGGGATTTACGGGAAATCGCGGGTTTTCGGTTGCCGGCGATTAAACTGCTTTCATTCGGCGTCTCATCAAAAATGAAAATATTTTTGAAAACTACAAGTCTCATGGGTTTTAGTGGTGAAAAAATAATTTTAAAAATCGTTCGGGAAATGAGTTTACTCCCTGCTTACTTTCTTTGTATACATTCGACTATACGGGCCGATCCGGATTTACGGGAAATCGCGGGTTTTCGGTTGCCGGCGATTAAACTGCTTTCATTCGGCGTCTCATCAAAAATGAAAATATTTTTGAAAACTACAAGTCTCATGGGTTTTAGTGGTGAAAAAATAATTTTAAAAATCGTTCGGGAAATGAGTTTACTCCCTGCTTACTTTCTTTGTATACATTCGACTATACGGGCGATCCGGGATTTACGGGAAATCGCGGGTTTTCGGTTGCCGGCGATTAAACTGCTTTCATTCGGCGTCTCATCAAAAATGAAAATATTTTTGAAAACTACAAGTCTCATGGGTTTTAGTGGTGAAAAAATAATTTTAAAAATCGTTCGGGAAATGAGTTTACTCCCTGCTTACTTTCTTTGTATACATTCGACTATACGGGATTTACGGAAATCGCGGGTTTTCGGTTGCCGGCGATTAAACTGCTTTCATTCGGCGTCTCATCAAAAATGAAAATATTTTTGAAAACTACAAGTCTCATGGGTTTTAGTGGTGAAAAAATAATTTTAAAAATCGTTCGGGAAATGAGTTTACTCCCTGCTTACTTTCTTTGTATACATTCGACTATACGGGCCGATCCGGGATTTACGGGAAATCGCGGGTTTTCGGTTGCCGGCGATTAAACTGCTTTCATTCGGCGTCTCATCAAAAATGAAAATATTTTTGAAAACTACAAGTCTCATGGGTTTTAGTGGTGAAAAAATAATTTTAAAAATCGTTCGGGAAATGAGTTTACTCCCTGCTTACTTTCTTTGTATACATTCGACTATACGGGCCGATCCGGGATTTACGGAAATCGCGGGTTTTCGGTTGCCGGCGATTAAACTGCTTTCATTCGGCGTCTCATCAAAAATGAAAATATTTTTGAAAACTACAAGTCTCATGGGTTTTAGTGGTGAAAAAATAATTTTAAAAATCGTTCGGGAAATGAGTTTACTCCCTGCTTACTTTCTTTGTATACATTCGACTATACGGGCCGAGTCCGGGATTTACGGGAAATCGCGGGTTTTCGGTTGCCGGCGATTAAACTGCTTTCATTCGGCGTCTCATCAAAAATGAAAATATTTTTGAAAACTACAAGTCTCATGGGTTTTAGTGGTGAAAAAATAATTTTAAAAATCGTTCGGGAAATGAGTTTACTGCCTGCTTACTTTCTTTGTATACATTCGACTATACGGGCCGACCCGGATTTACGGGAAATCGCGGGTTTCGGTTGCCGGCGATTAAACTGCTTTCATTCGGCGTCTCATCAAAAATGAAAATATTTTTGAAAACTACAAGTCTCATGGGTTTTAGTGGTGAAAAAATAATTTTAAAAATCGTTCGGGAAATGAGTTTACTCCCTGCTTACTTTCTTTGTATACATTCGACTATACGGGATTTACGGGAAATCGCGGGTTTTCGGTTGCCGGCGATTAAACTGCTTTCATTCGGCGTCTCATCAAAAATGAAAATATTTTTGAAAACTACAAGTCTCATGGGTTTTAGTGGTGAAAAAATAATTTTAAAAATCGTTCGGGAAATGAGTTTACTGCCTGCTTACTTTCTTTGTATACATTCGACTATACGGGCCGATCCCGGGATTTACGGGAAATCGCGGGTTTTCGGTTGCCGGCGATTAAACTGCTTTCATTCGGCGTCTCATCAAAAATGAAAATATTTTTGAAAACTACAAGTCTCATGGGTTTTAGTGGTGAAAAAATAATTTTAAAAATCGTTCGGGAAATGAGTTTACTGCCTGCTTACTTTCTTTGTATACATTCGACTATACGGGATTTACGGGAAATCGCGGGTTTTCGGTTGCCGGCGATTAAACTGCTTTCATTCGGCGTCTCATCAAAAATGAAAATATTTTTGAAAACTACAAGTCTCATGGGTTTTAGTGGTGAAAAAATAATTTTAAAAATCGTTCGGGAAATGAGTTTACTGCCTGCTTACTTTCTTTGTATACATTCGACTATACGGGATTTACGGGAAATCGCGGGTTTTCGGTTGCCGGCGATTAAACTGCTTTCATTCGGCGTCTCATCAAAAATGAAAATATTTTTGAAAACTACAAGTCTCATGGGTTTTAGTGGTGAAAAAATAATTTTAAAAATCGTTCGGGAAATGAGTTTACTCCCTGCTTACTTTCTTTGTATACATTCGACTATACGGGCCGATCCGGGATTTACGGGAAATCGCGGGTTTTCGGTTGCCGGCGATTAAACTGCTTTCATTCGGCGTCTCATCAAAAATGAAAATATTTTTGAAAACTACAAGTCTCATGGGTTTTAGTGGTGAAAAAATAATTTTAAAAATCGTTCGGGAAATGAGTTTACTCCCTGCTTACTTTCTTTGTATACATTCGACTATACGGGCCGATCCGGGATTTACGGGAAATCGCGGGTTTTCGGTTGCCGGCGATTAAACTGCTTTCATTCGGCGTCTCATCAAAAATGAAAAATTTTTGAAAACTACAAGTCTCATGGGTTTTAGTGGTGAAAAAATAATTTTAAAAATCGTTCGGGAAATGAGTTTACTGCCTGCTTACTTTCTTTGTATACATTCGACTATACGGGATTTACGGGAAATCGCGGGTTTTCGGTTGCCGGCGATTAAACTGCTTTCATTCGGCGTCTCATCAAAAATGAAAATATTTTTGAAAACTACAAGTCTCATGGGTTTTAGTGGTGAAAAAATAATTTTAAAAATCGTTCGGGAAATGAGTTTACTCCCTGCTTACTTTCTTTGTATACATTCGACTATACGGGCCGAGCCGGGATTTACGGGAAATCGCGGGTTTTCGGTTGCCGGCGATTAAACTGCTTTCATTCGGCGTCTCATCAAAAATGAAAATATTTTTGAAAACTACAAGTCTCATGGGTTTTAGTGGTGAAAAAATAATTTTAAAAATCGTTCGGGAAATGAGTTTACTCCCTGCTTACTTTCTTTGTATACATTCGACTATACGGGCCGATCCGGGATTTACGGGAAATCGCGGGTTTTCGGTTGCCGGCGATTAAACTGCTTTCATTCGGCGTCTCATCAAAAATGAAAATATTTTTGAAAACTACAAGTCTCATGGGTTTTAGTGGTGAAAAAATAATTTTAAAAATCGTTCGGGAAATGAGTTTACTCCCTGCTTACTTTCTTTGTATACATTCGACTATACGGGCCGAGTCCGGGATTTACGGGAAATCGCGGGTTTTCGGTTGCCGGCGATTAAACTGCTTTCATTCGGCGTCTCATCAAAAATGAAAACATTTTTGAAAACTACAAGTCTCATGGGTTTTAGTGGTGAAAAAATAATTTTAAAAATCGTTCGGGAAATGAGTTTACCCTGCTTACTTTCTTTGTATACATTCGACTATACGGGATTTACGGGAAATCGCGGGTTTTCGGTTGCCGGCGATTAAACTGCTTTCATTCGGCGTCTCATCAAAAATGAAAATATTTTTGAAAACTACAAGTCTCATGGGTTTTAGTGGTGAAAAAATAATTTTAAAAATCGTTCGGGAAATGAGTTTACTCCCTGCTTACTTTCTTTGTATACATTCGACTATACGGGCCGATCCGGGATTTACGGGAAATCGCGGGTTTTCGGTTGCCGGCGATTAAACTGCTTTCATTCGGCGTCTCATCAAAAATGAAAATATTTTTGAAAACTACAAGTCTCATGGGTTTTAGTGGTGAAAAAATAATTTTAAAAATCGTTCGGGAAATGAGTTTACTCCCTGCTTACTTTCTTTGTATACATTCGACTATACGGGCCGATCCGGGATTTACGGGAAATCGCGGGTTTTCGGTTGCCGGCGATTAAACTGCTTTCATTCGGCGTCTCATCAAAAATGAAAATATTTTTGAAAACTACAAGTCTCATGGGTTTTAGTGGTGAAAAAATAATTTTAAAAATCGTTCGGGAAATGAGTTTACTCCCTGCTTACTTTCTTTGTATACATTCGACTATACGGGCCGATCCGGGATTTACGGGAAATCGCGGGTTTTCGGTTGCCGGCGATTAAACTGCTTTCATTCGGCGTCTCATCAAAAATGAAAATATTTTTGAAAACTACAAGTCTCATGGGTTTTAGTGGTGAAAAAATAATTTTAAAAATCGTTCGGGAAATGAGTTTACTGCCTGCTTACTTTCTTTGTATACATTCGACTATACGGATTTACGGGAAATCGCGGGTTTTCGGTTGCCGGCGATTAAACTGCTTCTCATCAAAAATGAAAATATTTTTGAAAACTACAAGTCTCATGGGTTTTAGTGGTGAAAAAATAATTTTAAAAATCGTTCGGGAAATGAGTTTACTGCCTGCTTACTTTCTTTGTATACATTCGACTATACGGGCCGATCCGGGATTTACGGGAAATCGCGGGTTTTCGGTTGCCGGCGATTAAACTGCTTTCATTCGGCGTCTCATCAAAAATGAAAATATTTTTGAAAACTACAAGTCTCATGGGTTTTAGTGGTGAAAAAATAATTTTAAAAATCGTTCGGGAAATGAGTTTACTCCCTGCTTACTTTCTTTGTATACATTCGACTATACGGGATTTACGGAAATCGCGGGTTTTCGGTTGCCGGCGATTAAACTGCTTTCATTCGGCGTCTCATCAAAAATGAAAATATTTTTGAAAACTACAAGTCTCATGGGTTTTAGTGGTGAAAAAATAATTTTAAAAATCGTTCGGGAAATGAGTTTACTGCCTGCTTACTTTCTTTGTATACATTCGACTATACGGGCCGATCCGGATTTACGGGAAATCGCGGGTTTTCGGTTGCCGGCGATTAAACTGCTTTCATTCGGCGTCTCATCAAAAATGAAAATATTTTTGAAAACTACAAGTCTCATGGGTTTTAGTGGTGAAAAAATAATTTTAAAAATCGTTCGGGAAATGAGTTTACTCCCTGCTTACTTTCTTTGTATACATTCGACTATACGGGCCGATCCCGGATTTACGGAAATCGCGGGTTTTCGGTTGCCGGCGATTAAACTGCTTTCATTCGGCGTCTCATCAAAAATGAAAATATTTTTGAAAACTACAAGTCTCATGGGTTTTAGTGGTGAAAAAATAATTTTAAAAATCGTTCGGGAAATGAGTTTACTGCCTGCTTACTTTCTTTGTATACATTCGACTATACGGGCCGACCGGGATTTACGGGAAATCGCGGGTTTTCGGTTGCCGGCGATTAAACTGCTTTCATTCGGCGTCTCATCAAAAATGAAAATATTTTTGAAAACTACAAGTCTCATGGGTTTTAGTGGTGAAAAAATAATTTTAAAAATCGTTCGGGAAATGAGTTTACTGCCTGCTTACTTTCTTTGTATACATTCGACTATACGGGCCGATCCCGGATTTACGGGAAATCGCGGGTTTTCGGTTGCCGGCGATTAAACTGCTTTCATTCGGCGTCTCATCAAAAATGAAAATATTTTTGAAAACTACAAGTCTCATGGGTTTTAGTGGTGAAAAAATAATTTTAAAAATCGTTCGGGAAATGAGTTTACTGCCTGCTTACTTTCTTTGTATACATTCGACTATACGGGCCGATCCCGGGATTTACGGGAAATCGCGGGTTTTCGGTTGCCGGCGATTAAACTGCTTTCATTCGGCGTCTCATCAAAAATGAAAATATTTTTGAAAACTACAAGTCTCATGGGTTTTAGTGGTGAAAAAATAATTTTAAAAATCGTTCGGGAAATGAGTTTACTCCTGCTTACTTTCTTTGTATACATTCGACTATACGGGCCGATCCCGGGATTTACGGGAAATCGCGGGTTTTCGGTTGCCGGCGATTAAACTGCTTTCATTCGGCGTCTCATCAAAAATGAAAATATTTTTGAAAACTACAAGTCTCATGGGTTTTAGTGGTGAAAAAATAATTTTAAAAATCGTTCGGGAAATGAGTTTACTCCCTGCTTACTTTCTTTGTATACATTCGACTATACGGGCCGATCCGGGATTTACGGGAAATCGCGGGTTTTCGGTTGCCGGCGATTAAACTGCTTTCATTCGGCGTCTCATCAAAAATGAAAATATTTTTGAAAACTACAAGTCTCATGGGTTTTAGTGGTGAAAAAATAATTTTAAAAATCGTTCGGGAAATGAGTTTACTCCCTGCTTACTTTCTTTGTATACATTCGACTATACGGGCCGAGCCGGGATTTACGGGAAATCGCGGGTTTTCGGTTGCCGGCGATTAAACTGCTTTCATTCGGCGTCTCATCAAAAATGAAAATATTTTTGAAAACTACAAGTCTCATGGGTTTTAGTGGTGAAAAAATAATTTTAAAAATCGTTCGGGAAATGAGTTTACTGCCTGCTTACTTTCTTTGTATACATTCGACTATACGGGCCGTTCCCGGGATTTACGGGAAATCGCGGGTTTTCGGTTGCCGGCGATTAAACTGCTTTCATTCAGCGTCTCATCAAAAATGAAAATATTTTTGAAAACTACAAGTCTCATGGGTTTTAGTGGTGAAAAAATAATTTTAAAAATCGTTCGGGAAATGAGTTTACTCCCTGCTTACTTTCTTTGTATACATTCGACTATACGGGCCGATCCGGGATTTACGGGAAATCGCGGGTTTTCGGTTGCCGGCGATTAAACTGCTTTCATTCGGCGTCTCATCAAAAATGAAAACATTTTTGAAAACTACAAGTCTCATGGGTTTTAGTGGTGAAAAAATAATTTTAAAAATCGTTCGGGAAATGAGTTTACTCCCTGCTTACTTTCTTTGTATACATTCGACTATACGGGCCGATCCGGGATTTACGGGAAATCGCGGGTTTTCGGTTGCCGGCGATTAAACTGCTTTCATTCGGCGTCTCATCAAAAATGAAAATATTTTTGAAAACTACAAGTCTCATGGGTTTTAGTGGTGAAAAAATAATTTTAAAAATCGTTCGGGAAATGAGTTTACTCCCTGCTTACTTTCTTTGTATACATTCGACTATACGGGATTTACGGGAAATCGCGGGTTTTCGGTTGCCGGCGATTAAACTGCTTTCATTCGGCGTCTCATCAAAAATGAAAATATTTTTGAAAACTACAAGTCTCATGGGTTTTAGTGGTGAAAAAATAATTTTAAAAATCGTTCGGGAAATGAGTTTACTCCCTGCTTACTTTCTTTGTATACATTCGACTATACGGGCCGATCCGGGATTTACGGGAAATCGCGGGTTTTCGGTTGCCGGCGATTAAACTGCTTTCATTCGGCGTCTCATCAAAAATGAAAATATTTTTGAAAACTACAAGTCTCATGGGTTTTAGTGGTGAAAAAATAATTTTAAAAATCGTTCGGGAAATGAGTTTACTCCCTGCTTACTTTCTTTGTATACATTCGACTATACGGGCCGATCCCGGGATTTACGGGAAATCGCGGGTTTTCGGTTGCCGGCGATTAAACTGCTTTCATTCGGCGTCTCATCAAAAATGAAAATATTTTTGAAAACTACAAGTCTCATGGGTTTTAGTGGTGAAAAAATAATTTTAAAAATCGTTCGGGAAATGAGTTTACTCCCTGCTTACTTTCTTTGTATACATTCGACTATACGGGATTTACGGGAAATCGCGGGTTTTCGGTTGCCGGCGATTAAACTGCTTTCATTCGGCGTCTCATCAAAAATGAAAATTTTTTGAAAACTACAAGTCTCATGGGTTTTAGTGGTGAAAAAATAATTTTAAAAATCGTTCGGGAAATGAGTTTACTCCCTGCTTACTTTCTTTGTATACATTCGACTATACGGGCCGACGGGATTTACGGGAAATCGCGGGTTTTCGGTTGCCGGCGATTAAACTGCTTTCATTCGGCGTCTCATCAAAAATGAAAATATTTTTGAAAACTACAAGTCTCATGGGTTTTAGTGGTGAAAAAATAATTTTAAAAATCGTTCGGGAAATGAGTTTACTCCTGCTTACTTTCTTTGTATACATTCGACTATACGGGCCGATCCCGGGATTTACGGGAAATCGCGGGTTTCGGTTGCCGGCGATTAAACTGCTTTCATTCGGCGTCTCATCAAAAATGAAAATATTTTTGAAAACTACAAGTCTCATGGGTTTTAGTGGTGAAAAAATAATTTTAAAAATCGTTCGGGAAATGAGTTTACTGCCTGCTTACTTTCTTTGTATACATTCGACTATACGGGCCGATCCGGGATTTACGGAAATCGCGGGATTTCGGTTGCCGGCGATTAAACTGCTTTCATTCGGCGTCTCATCAAAAATGAAAATATTTTTGAAAACTACAAGTCTCATGGGTTTTAGTGGTGAAAAAATAATTTTAAAAATCGTTCGGGAAATGAGTTTACTCCCTGCTTACTTTCTTTGTATACATTCGACTATACGGGCGATCCGGGATTTACGGGAAATCGCGGGCGTTTCGCGATTAAACTGCTTTCATTCGGCGTCTCATCAAAAATGAAAATATTTTTGAAAACTACAAGTCTCATGGGTTTTAGTGGTGAAAAAATAATTTTAAAAATCGTTCGGGAAATGAGTTTACTGCCTGCTTACTTTCTTTGTATACATTCGACTATACGGGCCGATCCCGGGATTTACGGGAAATCGCGGATTTCGGTTGCCGGCGATTAAACTGCTTTCATTCGGCGTCTCATCAAAAATGAAAATTTTTGAAAACTACAAGTCTCATGGGTTTTAGTGGTGAAAAAATAATTTTAAAAATCGTTCGGGAAATGAGTTTACTGCCTGCTTACTTTCTTTGTATACATTCGACTATACGGGCCGATCCCGGGATTTACGGGAAATCGCGGGATTTCGGTTGCCGGCGATTAAACTGCTTTCATTCGGCGTCTCATCAAAAATGAAAATATTTTTTGAAAACTACAAGTCTCATGGGTTTTAGTGGTGAAAAAATAATTTTAAAAATCGTTCGGGAAATGAGTTTACTCCCTGCTTACTTTCTTTGTATACATTCGACTATACGGGCCGATCCGGGATTTACGGAAATCGCGGGTTTTCGGTTGCCGGCGATTAAACTGCTTTCATTCGGCGTCTCATCAAAAATGAAAATATTTTTGAAAACTACAAGTCTCATGGGTTTTAGTGGTGAAAAAATAATTTTAAAAATCGTTCGGGAAATGAGTTTACTGCCTGCTTACTTTCTTTGTATACATTCGACTATACGGGCTGATCCCGGGATTTACGGGAAATCGCGGGTTTCGGTTGCCGGCGATTAAACTGCTTTCATTCGGCGTCTCATCAAAAATGAAAATATTTTTGAAAACTACAAGTCTCATGGGTTTTAGTGGTGAAAAAATAATTTTAAAAATCGTTGGGGAAATGAGTTTACTGCCTGCTTACTTTCTTTGTATACATTCGACTATACGGGCCGAGCCCGGGATTTACGTGAAATCGCGGCTTTGCGGTTTCCAGGGATTAAACTGGTTTCATTTGGCGTCTCATCAAAAATGAAAATATTTTTAAAACTACAAGTCTCATGGGTTTTAGTGGTGAAAAAATAATTTTAAAAATCGTTCGGGAAATGAGTTTACTGCCTGCTTACTTTCTTTGTATACATTCGACTATACGGGCCGATCCCGGGATTTACGGGAAATCGCGGGATTTCGGTTGCCGGCGATTAAACTGCTTTCATTCGGCGTCTCATCAAAAATGAAAATATTTTTGAAAACTACAAGTCTCATGGGTTTTAGTGGTGAAAAAATAATTTTAAAAATCGTTCGGGAAATGAGTTTACTGCCTGCTTACTTTCTTTGTATACATTCGACTATACGGGCCGATCCCGGATTTACGGGAAATCGCGGGTTTTCGGTTGCCGGCGATTAAACTGCTTTCATTCGGCGTCTCATCAAAAATGAAAATATTTTTGAAAACTACAAGTCTCATGGGTTTTAGTGGTGAAAAAATAATTTTAAAAATCGTTCGGGAAATGAGTTTACTGCCTGCTTACTTTCTTTGTATACATTCGACTATACGGGCCGATCCCGGATTTACGGGAAATCGCGGGATTTCGGTTGCCGGCGATTAAACTGCTTTCATTCGGCGTCTCATCAAAAATGAAAATATTTTTGAAAACTACAAGTCTCATGGGTTTTAGTGGTGAAAAATAATTTTAAAAATCGTTGGGGAAATGAGTTTACTGCCTGCTTACTTTCTTTGTATACATTCGACTATACGGGCTGATCCCGGGATTTACGAAATCGCGGGATTTCGGTTGCCGGCGATTAAACTGCTTTCATTCGGCGTCTCATCAAAAATGAAAATATTTTTGAAAACTACAAGTCTCATGGGTTTTAGTGGTGAAAAAATAATTTTAAAAATCGTTCGGGAAATGAGTTTACTGCCTGCTTACTTTCTTTGTATACATTCGACTATACGGGCCGATCCGGGATTTACGGAAATCGCGGGATTTCGGTTGCCGGCGATTAAACTGCTTTCATTCGGCGTCTCATCAAAAATGAAAATATTTTGAAAACTACAAGTCTCATGGGTTTTAGTGGTGAAAAAATAATTTTAAAAATCGTTCGGGAAATGAGTTTACTGCCTGCTTACTTTCTTTGTATACATTCGACTTACGGGCCGATCCGGGATTTACGGAAATCGCGGGATTTCGGTTGCCGGCGAATTAAACTGCTTTCATTCGGCGTCTCATCAAAAATGAAAATATTTTTTGAAAACTACAAGTCTCATGG
>JASGCC010003304.1:0-24528 GCA_030067915.1 Hydractinia echinata | reverse complement strand
ACAATTGGACTCCAAGAAATAACATTCTTCTTAATTTGACATGATTGCTGGAACTCAGCAATTAAACTGGGCTTTACACATTTATAAGGTCAAAGTCCAAAATCAGTTCAATCAAGTCCCACAGTCAATCGTCTCACTGTTAAAGCGATGCAACTCAAACGGATTGATACCGTTAGAAAGTCAATGAAATGTAGTTTTTGAATCTGTCTCTATTTCTTTAGCGCGCGCTAACGGCTAGGATTGGTCCCACAGTAAAAAATGATTTATTTATCTAAATTTTTCAATAAAGCGCTACCACAGCGCCCAGTTTAATTGCTGAGTTCCAGCAATCATGTCAAATTAAGAAGAATGTTATTTCTTGGAGTCCAATTGTCTCATTTATCACATTTATAAAGTCAAAGTCCAAAATCAGTTCAATCAAGTCCCACAGTCAATCGTTTCACTGTTAAAAGCGATGCAACCTAGTAATATCAGAAAAATATCGCTAAATACATGTTGGTACGAATATGTGACGCAACCGTTGTAACTCAAACGGATGATACCGTTAGAAAGTCAATGAAATGTAGTTTTTGAAACTGTCTCTATTTTTTCAGCGCGCGCTAACGGCTAGGATTGGTCCCACAGTAAAAATGATTTATTTATCTAAATTTTTAAATAAAGCGCTACCACAGCGCCCAGTTTAATTGCTGAGTTCCAGCAATCATGTCAAATTAAGAAGAATGTTATTTCTTGGAGTCCAATTGTCTCATTTATCACATTTATAAGGTCAAAGTCCAAAATCAGTTCAATCAAGTCCCACAGTCAATCGTCTCACTGTTAAAAGCGATGCAACTCAAACGGATTGATACCGTTAGAAAGTCAATGAAATGTACTTTTTGAAACAGTCTCTATTTCTTCAGCGCGCGCTAACCGCTAGGATTGGTCCCACAGTACAAAATGACTTATTTATCTAAATTTTTAAATAAAGCGCTACCACAGCGCCCAGTTAATTGCTGAGTTCCAGCAATCATGTCAAATTAAGAAGAATGTTATTTCTTGGAGTCCAATTGTCTCATTTATCACATTTATAAGGTCAAAGTCCAAAATCAGTTCAATCAAGTCCCACAGTCAATCGTTTCACTGTTAAAAGCGATGCAACCTAGTAATATCAGAAAAATATCGCTAAATACATGTTGGTACGAATATGTGACGCAACCGTTGTAACTCAAACGGATTGATACCGTTAGAAAGTCAATGAAATGTAGTTTTTGAAACTGTCTCTATTTCTTCAGCGCGCGCTAACGGCTAGGATTGGTCCCACAGTAAAAAATGATTTATTTATCTAAATTTTTAAATAAAGCGCTACCACAGCGCCCAGTTAATTGCTGAGTTCCAGCAATCATGTCAAATTAAGAAGAATGTTATTTCTTGGAGTCCAATTGTCTCATTTATCACATTTATAAGGTCAAAGTCCAAAATCAGTTCAATCAAGTCCCACAGTCAATCGTTCACTGTTAAAAGCGATGCAACTCAAACGGATTGATACGTTAGAAAGTCAATGAAATGTAGTTTTTGAATCTGTCTCTATTTCTTTAGCGCGCGCTAACGGCTAGGATTGGTCCCACAGTACAAAATGACTTATTTATATAAATTTTTAAATAAAGCGCTACCACAGCGCCCGGTGTAATCGCTGAGTTCCACCAATCATGTCAAATTGAGAAGAATGTTATTTCTTGGAGTCCAATTGTCTCATTTATCACATTTATAAGGTCAAAGTCCAAAATCAGTTCAATCAAATCCCACAGTCAATCGTTTCACTGTTAAAAGCGATGCAACCTAGTAATATCAGAAAAATATCGCTAAATAAATGTTGGTACGAATATGTGACGCAACCTTTGTAACTCAAACGGATTGATACCGTTAGAAAGTCAATGAAATGTAGTTTTTGAATCTGTCTCTATTTCTTTAGCGCGCGCTAACGGCTAGGATTGGTCCCACAGTAAAAAATGACTTATTATCTAAATTTTTAAATAAAGCGCTACCACAGCGCCCAGTGTAATCGCTGAGTTCCAGCAATCATGTCAAATTAAGAAGAATGTTATTTCTTGGAGTCCAATTGTCTCATTTATCACATTTATAAGGTCAAAGTCCAAAATCAGTTCAATCAAGTCCCACAGTCAATCGTTTCACTGTTAAAAGCGATGCAACCTAGTAATATCAAAAAATATCGCTAAATAATGTTGGTACGAATATGTGACGCAACCTTTGTACTCAAACGGATTGATACCGTTAGAAAGTCAATGAAATGTAGTTTTTGAACTGTCTCTATTTCTTTAGCGCGCGCTAACGGCTAGGATTGGTCCCACAGTAAAAATGACTTATTTATCTAAATTTTTAAATAAAGCGCTACCACAGCGCCCAGTGTAATCGCTGAGTTCCAGCAATCATGTCAAATTAAGAAGAATGTTTTTCTTGGAGTCCAATTGTCTCATTTATCACATTTATAAGGTCAAAGTCCAAAATCAGTTCAATCAAAGTCCCACAGTCAATCGTTTCACTGTTAAAAGCGATGCAACCTAGTAATATCAGAAAAATATCGCTAAATACATGTTGGTACGAATATGTGACGCAACCGTTGTAACTCAAACGGATTGATACCGTTAGAAAGTCAATGAAATGTAGTTTTTGAAACTGTCTCTATTTCTTCAGCGCGCGCTAACGGCTAGGATTGGTCCCACAGTAAAAAATGATTTATTTATCTAAATTTTTAAATAAAGCGCTACCACAGCGCCCAGTTTAATTGCTGAGTTCCAGCAATCATGTCAAATTAAGAAGAATGTTATTTCTTGGAGTCCAATTGTCTCATTTATCACATTTATAAGGTCAAAGTCCAAAATCAGTTCAATCAAGTCCCACAGTCAATCGTTCACTGTTAAAAGCGATGCAACTCAAACGGATTGATACGTTAGAAAGTCAATGAAATGTAGTTTTTGAATCTGTCTCTATTTTTTAGCGCGCGCTAACGGCTAGGATTGGTCCCACAGTAAAAAATGATTTATTTATCTAAATTTTTAAATAAAGCGCTACCACAGCGCCCAGTTTAATTGCTGAGTTCCAGCAATCATGTCAAATTAAGAAGAATGTTATTTCTTGGAGTCCAATTGTCTCATTTATCACATTTATAAGGTCAAAGTCCAAAATCAGTTCAATCAAGTCCCACAGTCAATCGTTTCACTGTTAAAAGCGATGCAACCTAGTAATATCAGAAAAATATCGCTAAATACATGTTGGTACGAATATGTGACGCAACCGTTGTAACTCAAACGGACTGATACCGTTAGAAAGTCAATGAAATGTAGTTTTTGAAACTGTCTCTATTTCTTAGCGCGCGCTAACGGCTAGGATTGGTCCCACAGTAAAAATGACTTATTTATCTAAATTTTTAAATAAAGCGCTACCACAGCGCCCAGTGTAATGCTGAGTTCCAGCAATCATGTCAAATTAAGAAGAATGTTATTTCTTGGAGTCCAATTGTCTCATTTATCACATTTATAAGGTCAAAGTCCAAAATCAGTTCAATTAAGTCCCACAGTCAATCGTTTCACTGTTAAAAGCGATGCAACCTAGTAATATCAGAAAAATATCGCTAAATACATGTTGGTACGAATATGTGACGCAACCGTTTAACTCAAACGGATTGATACCGTTAGAAAGTCAATGAAATGTAGTTTTTGAACTGTCTCTATTTCTTCAGCGCGCGCTAACGGCTAGGATTGGTCCCACAGTAAAAAATGATTTATTTATCTAAATTTTTAAATAAAGCGCTACCACAGCGCCCAGTTAATTGCTGAGTTCCAGCAATCATGTCAAATTAAGAAGAATGTTATTTCTTGGAGTCCAATTGTCTCATTTATCACATTTATAAGGTCAAAGTCCAAAATCAGTTCAATCAAGTCCCACAGTCAATCGTTTCACTGTTAAAAGCGATGCAACCTAGTAATATCAGAAAAATATCGCTAAATAATGTTGGTACGAATATGTGACGCAACCGTTGTTAACTCAAACGGATTGATACCGTTAGAAAGTCAATGAAATGTAGTTTTTGAAACTGTCTCTATTTCTTCAGCGCGCGCTAACGGCTAGGATTGGTCCCACAGTACAAAATGACTTATTTATCTAAATTTTTAAATAAAGCGCTACCACAGCGCCCGGTGTAATCGCTGAGTTCCACCAATCATGTCAAATTGAGAAGAATGTTATTTCTTGGAGTCCAATTGTCTCATTTATCACATTTATAAGGTCAAAGTCCAAAATCAGTTCAATCAAGTCCCACAGTCAATCGTCTCACTGTTAAAAGCGATGCAACTCAAACGGATTGATACCGTTAGAAAGTCAATGAAATGTAGTTTTTGAATCTGTCTCTATTTCTTTAGCGCGCGCTAACGGCTAGGATTGGTCCCACAGTAAAAAATGATTTATTTATCTAAATTTTTAAATAAAGCGCTACCACAGCGCCCAGTTTAATTGCTGAGTTCCAGCAATCATGTCAAATTAAGAAGAATGTTATTTCTTGGAGTCCAATTGTCTCATTTATCACATTTATAAAGTCAAAGTCCAAAATCAGTTCAATCAAGTCCCACAGTCAATCGTTTCACTGTTAAAAGCGATGCAACCTAGTAATATCAGAAAAATATCGCTAAATAATGTTGGTACGAATATGTGACGCAACCTTTGTTACTCAAACGGATTGATACCGTTAGAAAGTCAATGAAATGTAGTTTTTGAATCTGTCTCTATTTCTTTAGCGCGCGCTAACGGCTAGGATTGGTCCCACAGTACAAAATGACTTATTTATAAATTTTTAAATAAAGCGCTACCACAGCGCCCGGTGTAATCGCTGAGTTCCACCAATCATGTCAAATTGAGAAGAATGTTATTTCTTGGAGTCCAATTGTCTCATTTATCACATTTATAAGGTCAAAGTCCAAAATCAGTTCAATCAAGTCCCACAGTCAATCGTTCACTGTTAAAAGCGATGCAACTCAAACGGATTGATACCGTTAGAAAGTCAATGAAATGTAGTTTTTGAATCTGTCTCTATTTCTTTAGCGCGCGCTAACGGCTAGGATTGGTCCCACAGTAAAAAATGATTTATTTATCTAAATTTTTAAATAAAGCGCTACCACAGCGCCCAGTTTAATTGCTGAGTTCCAGCAATCATGTCAAATTAAGAAGAATGTTATTTCTTGGAGTCCAATTGTCTCATTTATCACATTTATAAAGTCAAAGTCCAAAATCAGTTCAATCAAGTCCCACAGTCAATCGTTTCACTGTTAAAAGCGATGCAACCTAGTAATATCAGAAAAATATCGCTAAATAAATGTTGGTACGAATATGTGACGCAACCTTTGTTACTCAAACGGATTGATACCGTTAGAAAGTCAATGAAATGTAGTTTTTGAATCTGTCTCTATTTCTTTAGCGCGCGCTAACGGCTAGGATTGGTCCCACAGTACAAAATGACTTATTTATATAAATTTTTAAATAAAGCGCTACCACAGCGCCCGGTGTAATCGCTGAGTTCCACCAATCATGTCAAATTGAGAAGAATGTTATTTCTTGGAGTCCAATTGTCTCATTTATCACATTTATAAGGTCAAAGTCCAAAATCAGTTCAATCAAATCCCACAGTCAATCGTTTCACTGTTAAAAGCGATGCAACCTAGTAATATCAGAAAAATATCGCTAAATACATGTTGGTACGAATATGTGACGCAACCGTTGTAACTCAAACGGACTGATACCGTTAGAAAGTCAATGAAATATAGTTTTTGAAACTGTCTCTATTTCTTCAGCGCGCGCTAACGGCTAGGATTGGTCCCACAGTAAAAAATGATTTATTTATCTAAATTTTTAAATAAAGCGCTACCACAGCGCCCAGTTTAATTGCTGAGTTCCAGCAATCATGTCAAATTAAGAAGAATGTTATTTCTTGGAGTCCAATTGTCTCATTTATCACATTTATAAGGTCAAAGTCCAAAATCAGTTCAATCAAGTCCCACAGTCAATCGTCTCACTTTAAAAGCGATGCAACTCAAACGGATTGATACCGTTAGAAAGTCAATGAAATGTAGTTTTTGAATCTGTCTCTATTTCTTTAGCGCGCGCTAACGGCTAGGATTGGTCCCACAGTAAAAAATGATTTATTTATCTAAATTTTTCAATAAAGCGCTACCACAGCGCCCAGTTTAATTGCTGAGTTCCAGCAATCATGTCAAATTAAGAAGAATGTTATTTCTTGGAGTCCAATTGTCTCATTTATCACATTTATAAAGTCAAAGTCCAAAATCAGTTCAATCAAGTCCCACAGTCAATCGTTTCACTGTTAAAAGCGATGCAACCTAGTAATATCAGAAAAATATCGCTAAATAAATGTTGGTACGAATATGTGACGCAACCTTTGTTACTCAAACGGATTGATACCGTTAGAAAGTCAATGAAATGTAGTTTTTGAATCTGTCTCTATTTCTTTAGCGCGCGCTAACGGCTAGGATTGGTCCCACAGTACAAAATGACTTATTTATCTAAATTTTTAAATAAAGCGCTACCACAGCGCCCGGTGTAATCGCTGAGTTCCACCAATCATGTCAAATTAAGAAGAATGTTATTTCTTGGAGTCCAATTGTCTCATTTATCACATTTATAAGGTCAAAGTCCAAAATCAGTTCAATCAAGTCCCACAGTCAATCGTCTCACTGTTAAAAGCGATGCAACTCAAACGGATTGATACCGTTAGAAAGTCAATGAAATGTAGTTTTTGAATCTGTCTCTATTTCTTTAGCGCGCGCTAACGGCTAGGATTGGTCCCACAGTAAAAAATGATTTATTTATCTAAATTTTTAAATAAAGCGCTACCACAGCGCCCAGTGTAATTGCTGAGTTCCAGCAATCATGTCAAATTAAGAAGAATGTTATTTCTTGGAGTCCAATTGTCTCATTTATCACATTTATAAGGTCAAAGTCCAAAATCAGTTCAATCAAGTCCCACAGTCAATCGTTTCACTGTTAAAAGCGATGCAACCTAGTAATATCAGAAAAATATCGCTAAATACATGTTGGTACGAATATGTGACGCAACCGTTGTAACTCAAACGGACTGATACCGTTAGAAAGTCAATGAAATGTAGTTTTTGAAACTGTCTCTATTTCTTCAGCGCGCGCTAACGGCTAGGATTGGTCCCACAGTAAAAAATGATTTATTTATCTAAATTTTTAAATAAAGCGCTACCACAGCGCCCAGTTTAATTGCTGAGTTCCAGCAATCATGTCAAATTAAGAAGAATGTTATTTCTTGGAGTCCAATTGTCTCATTTATCACATTTATAAGGTCAAAGTCCAAAATCAGTTCAATCAAGTCACACAGTCAATCGTCTCACTGTTAAAAGCGATGTAACTCAAACGGATTGATACCGTTAGAAAGTCAATGAAATGTAGTTTTTGAATCTGTCTCTATTTCTTTAGCGCGCGCTAACGGCTAGGATTGGTCCCACAGTAAAAAATGATTTATTTATCTAAATTTTTCAATAAAGCGCTACCACAGCGCCCAGTTTAATTGCTGAGTTCCAGCAATCATGTCAAATTAAGAAGAATGTTATTTCTTGGAGTCCAATTGTCTCATTTATCACATTTATAAAGGTCAAAGTCCAAAATCAGTTCAATCAAGTCCCACAGTCAATCGTTTCACTGTTAAAAGCGATGCAACCTAGTAATATCAGAAAAATATCGCTAAATAATGTTGGTACGAATATGTGACGCAACTTGTACTCAAACGGATTGATACCGTTAGAAAGTCAATGAAATGTAGTTTTTGAATCTGTCTCTATTTCTTTAGCGCGCGCTAACGGCTAGGATTGGTCCCACAGTAAAAATGACTTATTTATCTAAATTTTTAAATAAAGCGCTACCACAGCGCCCAGTGTAATGCTGAGTTCCAGCAATCATGTCAAATTAAGAAGAATGTTATTTCTTGGAGTCCAATTGTCTCATTTATCACATTTATAAGGTCAAAGTCCAAAATCAGTTCAATCAAGTCCCACAGTCAATCGTCTCACTGTTAAAAGCGATGCAACTCAAACGGATTGATACCGTTAGAAAGTCAATGAAATGTAGTTTTTGAATCTGTCTCTATTTCTTTAGCGCGCGCTAACGGCTAGGATTGGTCCCACAGTAAAAAATGATTTATTTATCTAAATTTTTCAATAAAGCGCTACCACAGCGCCCAGTTTAATTGCTGAGTTCCAGCAATCATGTCAAATTAAGAAGAATGTTATTTCTTGGAGTCCAATTGTCTCATTTATCACATTTATAAAGTCAAAGTCCAAAATCAGTTCAATCAAGTCCCACAGTCAATCGTTTCACTGTTAAAAGCGATGCAACCTAGTAATATCAGAAAAATATCGCTAAATAAATGTTGGTACGAATATGTGACGCAACCTTTGTTACTCAAACGGATTGATACCGTTAGAAAGTCAATGAAATGTAGTTTTTGAATCTGTCTCTATTTCTTTAGCGCGCGCTAACGGCTAGGATTGGTCCCACAGTACAAAATGACTTATTTATATAAATTTTTAAATAAAGCGCTACCACAGCGCCCGGTGTAATCGCTGAGTTCCACCAATCATGTCAAATTAAGAAGAATGTTATTTCTTGGAGTCCAATTGTCTCATTTATCACATTTATAAGGTCAAAGTCCAAAATCAGTTCAATCAAGTCCCACAGTCAATCGTCTCACTGTTAAAAGCGATGCAACTCAAACGGATTGATACCGTTAGAAAGTCAATGAAATGTAGTTTTTGAATCTGTCTCTATTTCTTTAGCGCGCGCTAACGGCTAGGATTGGTCCCACAGTAAAAAATGATTTATTTATCTAAATTTTTAAATAAAGCGCTACCACAGCGCCCAGTTTAATTGCTGAGTTCCAGCAATCATGTCAAATTAAGAAGAATGTTATTTCTTGGAGTCCAATTGTCTCATTTATCACATTTATAAGGTCAAAGTCCAAAATCAGTTCAATCAAGTCCCACAGTCAATCGTTTCACTGTTAAAAGCGATGCAACCTAGTAATATCAGAAAAATATCGCTAAATAATGTTGGTACGAATATGTGACGCAACCGTTGTACTCAAACGGATTGATACCGTTAGAAAGTCAATGAAATGTAGTTTTTGAATCTGTCTCTATTTCTTAGCGCGCGCTAACGGCTAGGATTGGTCCCACAGTAAAAATGACTTATTTATCTAAATTTTTAAATAAAGCGCTACCACAGCGCCCAGTGTAATGCTGAGTTCCAGCAATCATGTCAAATTAAGAAGAATGTTATTTCTTGGAGTCCAATTGTCTCATTTATCACATTTATAAGGTCAAAGTCCAAAATCAGTTCAATCAAGTCCCACAGTCAATCGTTTCACTGTTAAAAGCGATGCAACCTAGTAATATCAGAAAAATATCGCTAAATACATGTTGGTACGAATATGTGACGCAACCGTTGTAACTCAAACGGATTGATACCGTTAGAAAGTCAATGAAATGTAGTTTTTGAAACTGTCTCTATTTCTTCAGCGCGCGCTAACGGCTAGGATTGGTCCCACAGTAAAAAATGATTTATTTATCTAAATTTTTAAATAAAGCGCTACCACAGCGCCCAGTTTAATTGCTGAGTTCCAGCAATCATGTCAAATTAAGAAGAATGTTATTTCTTGGAGTCCAATTGTCTCATTTATCACATTTATAAGGTCAAAGTCCAAAATCAGTTCAATCAAGTCCCACAGTCAATCGTTCACTGTTAAAAGCGATGCAACTCAAACGGATTGATACCGTTAGAAAGTCAATGAAATGTAGTTTTTGAATCTGTCTCTATTTCTTTAGCGCGCGCTAACGGCTAGGATTGGTCCCACAGTAAAAAATGATTTATTTATCTAAATTTTTAAATAAAGCGCTACCACAGCGCCCAGTTAATTGCTGAGTTCCAGCAATCATGTCAAATTAAGAAGAATGTTATTTCTTGGAGTCCAATTGTCTCATTTATCACATTTATAAGGTCAAAGTCCAAAATCAGTTCAATCAAGTCCCACAGTCAATCGTTTCACTGTTAAAAGCGATGCAACCTAGTAATATCAGAAAAATATCGCTAAATAATGTTGGTACGAATATGTGACGCAACCGTTGTACTCAAACGGATTGATACCGTTAGAAAGTCAATGAAATGTAGTTTTTGAATCTGTCTCTATTTCTTTAGCGCGCGCTAACGGCTAGGATTGGTCCCACAGTACAAAATGACTTATTTATATAAATTTTTAAATAAAGCGCTACCACAGCGCCCGGTGTAATCGCTGAGTTCCAGCAATCATGTCAAATTAAGAAGAATGTTATTTCTTGGAGTCCAATTGTCTCATTTATCACATTTATAAGGTCAAAGTCCAAAATCAGTTCAATCAAGTCCCACAGTCAATCGTTTCACTGTTAAAAGCGATGCAACCTAGTAATATCAGAAAAATATCGCTAAATACATGTTGGTACGAATATGTGACGCAACCGTTGTAACTCAAACGGACTGATACCGTTAGAAAGTCAATGAAATGTAGTTTTTGAAACTGTCTCTATTTCTTCAGCGCGCGCTAACGGCTAGGATTGGTCCCACAGTAAAAAATGATTTATTTATCTAAATTTTTAAATAAAGCGCTACCACAGCGCCCAGTTTAATTGCTGAGTTCCAGCAATCATGTCAAATTAAGAAGAATGTTATTTCTTGGAGTCCAATTGTCTCATTTATCACATTTATAAGGTCAAAGTCCAAAATCAGTTCAATCAAGTCCCACAGTCAATCGTCTCACTGTTAAAAGCGATGCAACTCAAACGGATTGATACCGTTAGAAAGTCAATGAAATGTAGTTTTTGAATCTGTCTCTATTTCTTTAGCGCGCGCTAACGGCTAGGATTGGTCCCACAGTAAAAAATGATTATTTATCTAAATTTTTAAATAAAGCGCTACCACAGCGCCCAGTTTAATTGCTGAGTTCCAGCAATCATGTCAAATTAAGAAGAATGTTATTTCTTGGAGTCCAATTGTCTCATTTATCACATTTATAAGGTCAAAGTCCAAAATCAGTTCAATCAAGTCCCACAGTCAATCGTTTCACTGTTAAAAGCGATGCAACCTAGTAATATCAGAAAAATATCGCTAAATAATGTTGGTACGAATATGTGACGCAACCTTGTACTCAAACGGATTGATACCGTTAGAAAGTCAATGAAATGTAGTTTTTGAATCTGTCTCTATTTCTTTAGCGCGCGCTAACGGCTAGGATTGGTCCCACAGTAAAAATGACTTATTTATCTAAATTTTTAAATAAAGCGCTACCACAGCGCCCAGTGTAATCGCTGAGTTCCAGCAATCATGTCAAATTAAGAAGAATGTTATTTCTTGGAGTCCAATTGTCTCATTTATCACATTTATAAGGTCAAAGTCCAAAATCAGTTCAATCAAGTCCCACAGTCAATCGTTTCACTGTTAAAAGCGATGCAACCTAGTAATATCAGAAAAATATCGCTAAATAATGTTGGTACGAATATGTGACGCAACCGTTGTAACTCAAACGGATTGATACCGTTAGAAAGTCAATGAAATGTAGTTTTTGAACTGTCTCTATTTCTTAGCGCGCGCTAACGGCTAGGATTGGTCCCACAGTAAAAATGACTTATTTATCTAAATTTTTAAATAAAGCGCTACCACAGCGCCCAGTGTAATCGCTGAGTTCCAGCAATCATGTCAAATTAAGAAGAATGTTATTTCTTGGAGTCCAATTGTCTCATTTATCACATTTATAAGGTCAAAGTCCAAAATCAGTTCAATCAAGTCCCACAGTCAATCGTTTCACTGTTAAAAGCGATGCAACCTAGTAATATCAGAAAAATATCGCTAAATACATGTTGGTACGAATATGTGACGCAACCGTTGTAACTCAAACGGACTGATACCGTTAGAAAGTCAATGAAATGTAGTTTTTGAAACTGTCTCTATTTCTTCAGCGCGCGCTAACGGCTAGGATTGGTCCCACAGTAAAAAATGATTTATTTATCTAAATTTTTAAATAAAGCGCTACCACAGCGCCCAGTTTAATTGCTGAGTTCCAGCAATCATGTCAAATTAAGAAGAATGTTATTTCTTGGAGTCCAATTGTCTCATTTATCACATTTATAAGGTCAAAGTCCAAAATCAGTTCAATCAAGTCCCACAGTCAATCGTCTCACTGTTAAAAGCGATGCAACTCAAACGGATTGATACCGTTAGAAAGTCAATGAAATGTAGTTTTTGAATCTGTCTCTATTTCTTTAGCGCGCGCTAACGGCTAGGATTGGTCCCACAGTAAAAAATGATTTATTTATCTAAATTTTTCAATAAAGCGCTACCACAGCGCCCAGTTTAATTGCTGAGTTCCAGCAATCATGTCAAATTAAGAAGAATGTTATTTCTTGGAGTCCAATTGTCTCATTTATCACATTTATAAGGTCAAAGTCCAAAATCAGTTCAATCAAGTCCCACAGTCAATCGTTTCACTGTTAAAAGCGATGCAACCTAGTAATATCAGAAAAATATCGCTAAATAAATGTTGGTACGAATATGTGACGCAACCTTTGTTACTCAAACGGATTGATACCGTTAGAAAGTCAATGAAATGTAGTTTTTGAATCTGTCTCTATTTCTTTAGCGCGCGCTAACGGCTAGGATTGGTCCCACAGTACAAAATGACTTATTTATATAAATTTTTAAATAAAGCGCTACCACAGCGCCCGGTGTAATCGCTGAGTTCCACCAATCATGTCAAATTGAGAAGAATGTTATTTCTTGGAGTCCAATTGTCTCATTTATCACATTTATAAGGTCAAAGTCCAAAATCAGTTCAATCAAGTCCCACAGTCAATCGTTTCACTGTTAAAAGCGATGCAACCTAGTAATATCAGAAAAATATCGCTAAATACATGTTGGTACGAATATGTGACGCAACCGTTGTAACTCAAACGGACTGATACCGTTAGAAAGTCAATGAAATGTAGTTTTTGAAACTGTCTCTATTTCTTCAGCGCGCGCTAACGGCTAGGATTGGTCCCACAGTAAAAAATGATTTATTTATCTAAATTTTTAAATAAAGCGCTACCACAGCGCCCAGTTTAATTGCTGAGTTCCAGCAATCATGTCAAATTAAGAAGAATGTTATTTCTTGGAGTCCAATTGTCTCATTTATCACATTTATAAGGTCAAAGTCCAAAATCAGTTCAATCAAGTCCCACAGTCAATCGTTCACTGTTAAAAGCGATGCAACTCAAACGGATTGATACCGTTAGAAAGTCAATGAAATGTAGTTTTTGAAACTGTCTCTATTTCTTCAGCGCGCGCTAACGCTAGGATTGGTCCCACAGTAAAAATGACTTATTTATCTAAATTTTTAAATAAAGCGCTACCACAGCGCCCAGTTAATTGCTGAGTTCCAGCAATCATGTCAAATTAAGAAGAATGTTATTTCTTGGAGTCCAATTGTCCCATTTATCACATTTATAAGGTCAAAGTCCAAAATCAGTTCAATCAAGTCCCACAGTCAATCGTCTCACTGTTAAAAGCGATGCAACTCAAACGGATTGATACCGTTAGAAAGTCAATGAAATGTACTTTTTGAAACAGTCTCTATTTCTTCAGCGCGCGCTAACCGCTAGGATTGGTCCCACAGTACAAAATGACTTATTTATCTAAATTTTTAAATAAAGCGCTACCACAGCGCCCAGTTTAATTGCTGAGTTCCAGCAATCATGTCAAATTAAGAAGAATGTTATTTCTTGGAGTCCAATTGTCTCATTTATCACATTTATAAGGTCAAAGTCCAAAATCAGTTCAATCAAATCCCACAGTCAATCGTTTCACTGTTAAAAGCGATGCAACCTAGTAATATCAGAAAAATATCGCTAAATACATGTTGGTACGAATATGTGACGCAACCGTTGTAACAAACGGACTGATACCGTTAGAAAGTCAATGAAATGTAGTTTTTGAAACTGTCTCTATTTCTTCAGCGCGCGCTAACGGCTAGGATTGGTCCCACAGTAAAAAATGACTTATTTATCTAAATTTTAAATAAAGCGCTACCACAGCGCCCAGTGTAATCGCTGAGTTCCAGCAATCATGTCAAATTAAGAAGAATGTTATTTCTTGGAGTCCAATTGTCTCATTTATCACATTTATAAGGTCAAAGTCCAAAATCAGTTCAATTAAGTCCCACAGTCAATCGTTTCACTGTTAAAAGCGATGCAACCTAGTAATATCAGAAAAATATCGCTAAATACATGTTGGTACGAATATGTGACGCAACCGTTTAACTCAAACGGACTGATACCGTTAGAAAGTCAATGAAATGTAGTTTTTGAAACTGTCTCTATTTCTTCAGCGCGCGCTAACGGCTAGGATTGGTCCCACAGTAAAAAATGACTTATTTATCTAAATTTTTAAATAAAGCGCTACCACAGCGCCCAGTTAATTGCTGAGTTCCAGCAATCATGTCAAATTAAGAAGAATGTTATTTCTTGGAGTCCAATTGTCTCATTTATCACATTTATAAGGTCAAAGTCCAAAATCAGTTCAATTAAGTCCCACAGTCAATCGTTTCACTGTTAAAAGCGATGCAACCTAGTAATATCAGAAAAATATCGCTAAATACATGTTGGTACGAATATGTGACGCAACCGTTTAACTCAAACGGACTGATACCGTTAGAAAGTCAATGAAATGTAGTTTTTGAAACTGTCTCTATTTCTTCAGCGCGCGCTAACGGCTAGGATTGGTCCCACAGTAAAAAATGATTTATTTATCTAAATTTTTAAATAAAGCGCTACCACAGCGCCCAGTTAATTGCTGAGTTCCAGCAATCATGTCAAATTAAGAAGAATGTTATTTCTTGGAGTCCAATTGTCTCATTTATCACATTTATAAGGTCAAAGTCCAAAATCAGTTCAATCAAGTCCCACAGTCAATCGTCTCACTGTTAAAAGCGATGCAACTCAAACGGATTGATACTGTTAGAAAGTCAATGAAATGTAGTTTTTGAATCTGTCTCTATTTCTTTTAGCGCGCGCTAACGGCTAGGATTGGTCCACAGTAAAAAATGATTTATTTATCTAAATTTTTCAATAAAGCGCTACCACAGCGCCCAGTTAATTGCTGAGTTCCAGCAATCATGTCAAATTAAGAAGAATGTTATTTCTTGGAGTCCAATTGTCTCATTTATCACATTTATAAGGTCAAAGTCCAAAATCAGTTCAATCAAGTCCCACAGTCAATCGTTTCACTGTTAAAAGCGATGCAACCTAGTAATATCAGAAAAATATCGCTAAATAATGTTGGTACGAATATGTGACGCAACCTTTGTAACTCAAACGGATTGATACCGTTAGAAAGTCAATGAAATGTAGTTTTTGAACTGTCTCTATTTCTTCAGCGCGCGCTAACGGCTAGGATTGGTCCCACAGTAAAAATGACTTATTTATCTAAATTTTTAAATAAAGCGCTACCACAGCGCCCGTGTAATCGCTGAGTTCCAGCAATCATGTCAAATTAAGAAGAATGTTATTTCTTGGAGTCCAATTGTCTCATTTATCACATTTATAAGGTCAAAGTCCAAAATCAGTTCAATTAAGTCCCACAGTCAATCGTTTCACTGTTAAAAGCGATGCAACCTAGTAATATCAGAAAAATATCGCTAAATACATGTTGGTACGAATATGTGACGCAACCGTTTAACTCAAACGGATTGATACCGTTAGAAAGTCAATGAAATGTATTTTGAAACTGTCTCTATTTCTTCAGCGCGCGCTAACACTAGGATTGGTCCCACAGTAAAAAATGACTTATTTATCTAAATTTTTAAATAAAGCGCTACCACAGCGCCCAGTGTAATGCTGAGTTCCAGCAATCATGTCAAATTAAGAAGAATGTTATTTCTTGGAGTCCAATTGTCTCATTTATCACATTTATAAGGTCAAAGTCCAAAATCAGTTCAATTAAGTCCCACAGTCAATCGTTTCACTGTTAAAAGCGATGCAACCTAGTAATATCAGAAAAATATCGCTAAATACATGTTGGTACGAATATGTGACGCAACCGTTGTAACTCAAACGGATTGATACCGTTAGAAAGTCAATGAAATGTAGTTTTTGAAACTGTCTCTATTTCTTTAGCGCGCGCTAACGGCTAGGATTGGTCCCACAGTAAAAATGACTTATTTATCTAAATTTTTAAATAAAGCGCTACCACAGCGCCCAGTAATTGCTGAGTTCCAGCAATCATGTCAAATTAAGAAGAATGTTATTTCTTGGAGTCCAATTGTCTCATTTATCACATTTATAAGGTCAAAGTCCAAAATCAGTTCAATCAAGTCCCACAGTCAATCGTTTCACTGTTAAAAGCGATGCAACTCAAACGGATTGATACCGTTAGAAAGTCAATGAAATGTAGTTTTTGAATCTGTCTCTATTTCTTTAGCGCGCGCTAACGGCTAGGATTGGTCCCACAGTAAAAAATGATTATTTATCTAAATTTTTAAATAAAGCGCTACCACAGCGCCCAGTGTAATTGCTGAGTTCCAGCAATCATGTCAAATTAAGAAGAATGTTATTTCTTGGAGTCCAATTGTCTCATTTATCACATTTATAAGGTCAAAGTCCAAAATCAGTTCAATAAGTCCCACAGTCAATCGTTTCACTGTTAAAAGCGATGCAACCTAGTAATATCAGAAAAATATCGCTAAATACATGTTGGTACGAATATGTGACGCAACCGTTGTAACTCAAACGGATTGATACCGTTAGAAAGTCAATGAAATGTAGTTTTTGAAACTGTCTCTATTTCTTCAGCGCGCGCTAACGGCTAGGATTGGTCCCACAGTAAAAAATGACTTATTTATCTAAATTTTTAAATAAAGCGCTACCACAGCGCCCAGTGTAATCGCTGAGTTCCAGCAATCATGTCAAATTAAGAAGAATGTTATTTCTTGGAGTCCAATTGTCTCATTTATCACATTTATAAGGTCAAAGTCCAAAATCAGTTCAATTAAGTCCCACAGTCAATCGTTTCACTGTTAAAAGCGATGCAACCTAGTAATATCAGAAAAATATCGCTAAATACATGTTGGTACGAATATGTGACGCAACCGTTGTAACTCAAACGGACTGATACCGTTAGAAAGTCAATGAAATGTAGTTTTTGAAACTGTCTCTATTTCTTCAGCGCGCGCTAACGGCTAGGATTGGTCCCACAGTAAAAAATGACTTATTTATCTAAATTTTTAAATAAAGCGCTACCACAGCGCCCAGTGTAATTGCTGAGTTCCAGCAATCATGTCAAATTAAGAAGAATGTTATTTCTTGGAGTCCAATTGTCTCATTTATCACATTTATAAGGTCAAAGTCCAAAATCAGTTCAATCAAGTCCCACAGTCAATCGTTCACTGTTAAAAGCGATGCAACTCAAACGGATTGATACCGTTAGAAAGTCAATGAAATGTAGTTTTTGAACTGTCTCTATTTCTTCAGCGCGCGCTAACGGCTAGGATTGGTCCCACAGTAAAAAATGATTATTTATCTAAATTTTTAAATAAAGCGCTACCACAGCGCCCAGTGTAATTGCTGAGTTCCAGCAATCATGTCAAATTAAGAAGAATGTTATTTCTTGGAGTCCAATTGTCTCATTTATCACATTTATAAGGTCAAAGTCCAAAATCAGTTCAATTAAGTCCCACAGTCAATCGTTTCACTGTTAAAAGCGATGCAACCTAGTAATATCAGAAAAATATCGCTAAATACATGTTGGTACGAATATGTGACGCAACCGTTGTAACTCAAACGGATTGATACCGTTAGAAAGTCAATGAAATGTAGTTTTTGAAACTGTCTCTATTTCTTCAGCGCGCGCTAACGGCTAGGATTGGTCCCACAGTAAAAAATGATTATTTATCTAAATTTTTAAATAAAGCGCTACCACAGCGCCCAGTTAATTGCTGAGTTCCAGCAATCATGTCAAATTAAGAAGAATGTTATTTCTTGGAGTCCAATTGTCTCATTTATCACATTTATAAGGTCAAAGTCCAAAATCAGTTCAATTAAGTCCCACAGTCAATCGTTTCACTGTTAAAAGCGATGCAACCTAGTAATATCAGAAAAATATCGCTAAATACATGTTGGTACGAATATGTGACGCAACCGTTGTAACTCAAACGGATTGATACCGTTAGAAAGTCAATGAAATGTAGTTTTTGAATCTGTCTCTATTTCTTCAGCGCGCGCTAACGGCTAGGATTGGTCCCACAGTAAAAAATGACTTATTTATCTAAATTTTTAAATAAAGCGCTACCACAGCGCCCAGTGTAATCGCTGAGTTCCAGCAATCATGTCAAATTAAGAAGAATGTTATTTCTTGGAGTCCAATTGTCTCATTTATCACATTTATAAGGTCAAAGTCCAAAATCAGTTCAATCAAGTCCCACAGTCAATCGTTTCACTGTTAAAAGCGATGCAACCTAGTAATATCAGAAAAATATCGCTAAATACATGTTGGTACGAATATGTGACGCAACCGTTGTAACTCAAACGGATTGATACCGTTAGAAAGTCAATGAAATGTAGTTTTTGAATCTGTCTCTATTTCTTTAGCGCGCGCTAACGGCTAGGATTGGTCCCACAGTAAAAATGACTTATTTATCTAAATTTTTAAATAAAGCGCTACCACAGCGCCCAGTGTAATCGCTGAGTTCCAGCAATCATGTCAAATTAAGAAGAATGTTATTTCTTGGAGTCCAATTGTCTCATTTATCACATTTATAAGGTCAAAGTCCAAAATCAGTTCAATCAAGTCCCACAGTCAATCGTTTCACTGTTAAAAGCGATGCAACCTAGTAATATCAGAAAAATATCGCTAAATACATGTTGGTACGAATATGTGACGCAACCGTTGTAACTCAAACGGACTGATACCGTTAGAAAGTCAATGAAATGTAGTTTTTGAAACTGTCTCTATTTCTTCAGCGCGCGCTAACGGCTAGGATTGGTCCCACAGTAAAAAATGATTATTTATCTAAATTTTTAAATAAAGCGCTACCACAGCGCCCAGTGTAATTGCTGAGTTCCAGCAATCATGTCAAATTAAGAAGAATGTTATTTCTTGGAGTCCAATTGTCTCATTTATCACATTTATAAGGTCAAAGTCCAAAATCAGTTCAATCAAGTCCCACAGTCAATCGTCTCACTGTTAAAAGCGATGCAACTCAAACGGATTGATACCGTTAGAAAGTCAATGAAATGTAGTTTTTGAATCTGTCTCTATTTCTTTAGCGCGCGCTAACGGCTAGGATTGGTCCCACAGTAAAAAATGATTTATTTATCTAAATTTTTAATAAAGCGCTACCACAGCGCCCAGTTAATTGCTGAGTTCCAGCAATCATGTCAAATTAAGAAGAATGTTATTTCTTGGAGTCCAATTGTCTCATTTATCACATTTATAAGGTCAAAGTCCAAAATCAGTTCAATCAAGTCCCACAGTCAATCGTTTCACTGTTAAAAGCGATGCAACCTAGTAATATCAGAAAAATATCGCTAAATACATGTTGGTACGAATATGTGACGCAACCGTTGTAACTCAAACGGATTGATACCGTTAGAAAGTCAATGAAATGTAGTTTTTGAAACTGTCTCTATTTCTTTAGCGCGCGCTAACGGCTAGGATTGGTCCACAGTAAAAATGACTTATTTATCTAAATTTTTAAATAAAGCGCTACCACAGCGCCCAGTGTAATGCTGAGTTCCAGCAATCATGTCAAATTAGAAGAATGTTATTTCTTGGAGTCCAATTGTCTCATTTATCACATTTATAAGGTCAAAGTCCAAAATCAGTTCAATAAGTCCCACAGTCAATCGTTTCAAGCGATGCAACCTAGTAATATCAGAAAAATATCGCTAAATACATGTTGGTACGAATATGTGACGCAACCGTTGTAACTCAAACGGATTGATACCGTTAGAAAGTCAATGAAATGTAGTTTTTGAAACTGTCTCTATTTCTTCAGCGCGCGCTAACGGCTAGGATTGGTCCCACAGTAAAAAATGATTATTTATCTAAATTTTTAAATAAAGCGCTACCACAGCGCCCAGTTAATTGCTGAGTTCCAGCAATCATGTCAAATTAAGAAGAATGTTATTTCTTGGAGTCCAATTGTCTCATTTATCACATTTATAAGGTCAAAGTCCAAAATCAGTTCAATCAAGTCCCACAGTCAATCGTTCACTGTTAAAAGCGATGCAACTCAAACGGATTGATACCGTTAGAAAGTCAATGAAATGTAGTTTTTGAAACTGTCTCTATTTCTTCAGCGCGCGCTAACGCTAGGATTGGTCCCACAGTAAAAAATGACTTATTTATCTAAATTTTTAAATAAAGCGCTACCACAGCGCCCAGTTAATTGCTGAGTTCCAGCAATCATGTCAAATTAAGAAGAATGTTATTTCTTGGAGTCCAATTGTCTCATTTATCACATTTATAAGGTCAAAGTCCAAAATCAGTTCAATTAAGTCCCACAGTCAATCGTTCACTGTTAAAAGCGATGCAACTCAAACGGATTGATACCGTTAGAAAGTCAATGAAATGTAGTTTTTGAAACTGTCTCTATTTCTTCAGCGCGCGCTAACGCTAGGATTGGTCCCACAGTAAAAATGACTTATTTATCTAAATTTTTAAATAAAGCGCTACCACAGCGCCCAGTGTAATTGCTGAGTTCCAGCAATCATGTCAAATTAAGAAGAATGTTATTTCTTGGAGTCCAATTGTCTCATTTATCACATTTATAAGGTCAAAGTCCAAAATCAGTTCAATAAGTCCCACAGTCAATCGTTTCACTGTTAAAAGCGATGCAACCTAGTAATATCAGAAAAATATCGCTAAATACATGTTGGTACGAATATGTGACGCAACCGTTGTAACTCAAACGGACTGATACCGTTAGAAAGTCAATGAAATGTAGTTTTTGAAACTGTCTCTATTTCTTCAGCGCGCGCTAACGGCTAGGATTGGTCCCACAGTAAAAAATGACTTATTTATCTAAATTTTAAATAAAGCGCTACCACAGCGCCCAGTGTAATGCTGAGTTCCAGCAATCATGTCAAATTAAGAAGAATGTTATTTCTTGGAGTCCAATTGTCTCATTTATCACATTTATAAGGTCAAAGTCCAAAATCAGTTCAATTAAGTCCCACAGTCAATCGTTTCACTGTTAAAAGCGATGCAACCTAGTAATATCAGAAAAATATCGCTAAATACATGTTGGTACGAATATGTGACGCAACCGTTGTAACTCAAACGGATTGATACCGTTAGAAAGTCAATGAAATGTAGTTTTTGAAACTGTCTCTATTTCTTCAGCGCGCGCTAACGGCTAGGATTGGTCCCACAGTAAAAAATGATTTATCTAAATTTTTAAATAAAGCGCTACCACAGCGCCCAGTGTAATGCTGAGTTCCAGCAATCATGTCAAATTAAGAAGAATGTTATTTCTTGGAGTCCAATTGTCTCATTTATCACATTTATAAGGTCAAAGTCCAAAATCAGTTCAATTAAGTCCCACAGTCAATCGTTTCACTGTTAAAAGCGATGCAACCTAGTAATATCAGAAAAATATCGCTAAATACATGTTGGTACGAATATGTGACGCAACCGTTGTAACTCAAACGGACTGATACCGTTAGAAAGTCAATGAAATGTAGTTTTTGAAACTGTCTCTATTTCTTCAGCGCGCGCTAACGGCTAGGATTGGTCCCACAGTAAAAAATGATTTATTTATCTAAATTTTTAAATAAAGCGCTACCACAGCGCCCAGTTAATTGCTGAGTTCCAGCAATCATGTCAAATTAAGAAGAATGTTATTTCTTGGAGTCCAATTGTCTCATTTATCACATTTATAAGGTCAAAGTCCAAAATCAGTTCAATCAAGTCCCACAGTCAATCGTTCTCACTGTTAAAAGCGATGCAACTCAAACGGATTGATACCGTTAGAAAGTCAATGAAATGTAGTTTTTGAATCTGTCTCTATTTCTTTTCGCGCGCGCTAACGGCTAGGATTGGTCCCACAGTAAAAAATGACTTATTTATCTAAATTTTTCAATAAAGCGCTACCACAGCGCCCAGTTTAATTGCTGAGTTCCAGCAATCATGTCAAATTAAGAAGAATGTTATTTCTTGGAGTCCAATTGTCTCATTTATCACATTTATAAGGTCAAAGTCCAAAATCAGTTCAATTAAGTCCCACAGTCAATCGTTTCACTGTTAAAAGCGATGCAACCTAGTAATATCAGAAAAATATCGCTAAATACATGTTGGTACGAATATGTGACGCAACCGTTGTAACTCAAACGGATTGATACCGTTAGAAAGTCAATGAAATGTAGTTTTTGAACTGTCTCTATTTCTTCAGCGCGCGCTAACGGCTAGGATTGGTCCCACAGTAAAAAATGACTTATTTATCTAAATTTTTAAATAAAGCGCTACCACAGCGCCCAGTGTAATCGCTGAGTTCCAGCAATCATGTCAAATTAAGAAGAATGTTATTTCTTGGAGTCCAATTGTCTCATTTATCACATTTATAAGGTCAAAGTCCAAAATCAGTTCAATTAAGTCCCACAGTCAATCGTTTCACTGTTAAAAGCGATGCAACCTAGTAATATCAGAAAAATATCGCTAAATACATGTTGGTACGAATATGTGACGCAACCGTTGTAACTCAAACGGATTGATACCGTTAGAAAGTCAATGAAATGTAGTTTTTGAAACTGTCTCTATTTCTTCAGCGCGCGCTAACGGCTAGGATTGGTCCCACAGTAAAAAATGACTTATTTATCTAAATTTTTAAATAAAGCGCTACCACAGCGCCCAGTGTAATTGCTGAGTTCCAGCAATCATGTCAAATTAAGAAGAATGTTATTTCTTGGAGTCCAATTGTCTCATTTATCACATTTATAAGGTCAAAGTCCAAAATCAGTTCAATTAAGTCCCACAGTCAATCGTTTCACTGTTAAAAGCGATGCAACCTAGTAATATCAGAAAAATATCGCTAAATACATGTTGGTACGAATATGTGACGCAACCGTTGTAACTCAAACGGATTGATACCGTTAGAAAGTAAATGAAATGTAGTTTTTGAAACTGTCTCTATTTCTTCAGCGCGCGCTAACGGCTAGGATTGGTCCCACAGTAAAAATGACTTATTTATCTAAATTTTTAAATAAAGCGCTACCACAGCGCCCAGTGTAATCGCTGAGTTCCAGCAATCATGTCAAATTAAGAAGAATGTTATTTCTTGGAGTCCAATTGTCTCATTTATCACATTTATAAGGTCAAAGTCCAAAATCAGTTCAATTAAGTCCCACAGTCAATCGTTTCACTGTTAAAAGCGATGCAACCTAGTAATATCAGAAAAATATCGCTAAATACATGTTGGTACGAATATGTGACGCAACCGTTGTAACTCAAACGGATTGATACCGTTAGAAAGTCAATGAAATGTAGTTTTTGAAACTGTCTCTATTTTTCAGCGCGCACTAACGGCTAGGATTGGTCCCACAGTAAAAATGACTTATTTATCTAAATTTTTAAATAAAGCGCTACCACAGCGCCCAGTGTAATTGCTGAGTTCCAGCAATCATGTCAAATTAAGAAGAATGTTATTTCTTGGAGTCCAATTGTCTCATTTATCACATTTATAAGGTCAAAGTCCAAAATCAGTTCAATCAAGTCCCACAGTCAATCGTTTCACTGTTAAAAGCGATGCAACTCAAACGGATTGATACCGTTAGAAAGTCAATGAAATGTAGTTTTTGAACTGTCTCTATTTCTTTAGCGCGCGCTAACGGCTAGGATTGGTCCCACAGTAAAAAATGATTTATTTATCTAAATTTTTAAATAAAGCGCTACCACAGCGCCCAGTTAATTGCTGAGTTCCAGCAATCATGTCAATTAAGAAGAATGTTATTTCTTGGAGTCCAATTGTCTCATTTATCACATTTATAAGGTCAAAGTCCAAAATCAGTTCAATTAAGTCCCACAGTCAATCGTTTCACTGTTAAAAGCGATGCAACCTAGTAATATCAAAAAATATCGCTAAATACATGTTGGTACGAATATGTGACGCAACCGTTGTAACTCAAACGGACTGATACCGTTAGAAAGTCAATGAAATGTAGTTTTTGAACTGTCTCTATTTCTTCAGCGCGCGCTAACGGCTAGGATTGGTCCCACAGTAAAAAATGACTTATTATCTAAATTCTTAAATAAAGCGCTACCACAGCGCCCGGTGTAATCGTTGAGTTCCACCAATCATGTCAAATTGAGAAGAATGTTATTTTCTTGGAGTCCAATTGTCTCATTTATCACATTTATAAGGTCAAAGTCCAAAATCAGTTCAATCAAATCCCACAG
>JASGCC010003303.1:0-24532 GCA_030067915.1 Hydractinia echinata | reverse complement strand
CCAGCAATCATGTCAAATTAAGAAGAATGTTATTTCTTGGAGTCCAATTGTCTCATTTATCACATTTATAAGGCTAAAGTCCAAAATCAGTTCAATTAAGTCCCACAGTCAATCGTTTCACTGTTAAAAGCGATGCAACCTAGTAATATCATAAAAATATCGCTAAATATATGTTGGTACGAATATGTGACGCAACCGTTGTAACTCAAACGGACTGATACCGTTAGAAAGTCAATGAAATGTAGTTTTTGAAACTGTCTCTATTTCTTCAGCGCGCTAACGGCTAGGATTGGTCCCACAGTAAAAAATGACTTATTTATCTAAATTTTAAATAAAGCGCTACCACAGCGCCCAGTGTAATCGCTGAGTTCCAGCAATCATGTCAAATTAAGAAGAATGTTATTTCTTGGAGTCCAATTGTCTCATTTATCACATTATAAGGTCAAAGTTCCAAAATCAGTTCAATTAAGTCCCACAGTCAATCGTTTCACTGTTAAAGCGATGCAACCTAGTAATATCAGAAAAATATCGCTAAATACATGTTGGTACGAATATGTGACGCAACCGTTGTAACTCAAACGGACTGATACCGTTAGAAAGTCAATGAAATGTAGTTTTTGAAACTCTCTCTATTTCTTCAGCGCGCGCTAACGGCTAGGATTAGTGCCACAGTAAAAAATGACTTATTTATCTAAATTTCTAAATAAAGCGCTACCACAGCGCCCAGTGTAATTGCTGAGTTCCAGCAATCATGTCAAATTAAGAAGAATGTTATTTCTTGGAGTCCAATTGTCTGATTTATCACATTTATAAGGTCAAAGTCCAAAATCAGTTCAATTAAGTCCCACAGTCAATCGTTCACTGTTAAAAGCGATGCAACCTAGTAATATCAGAAAAATATCGCTAAATACATGTTAGTACGAATATGTGACGCAACCGTTGTAACTCAAACGGATTGATACCGTTAGAAAGTCAATGAAATGTAGTTTTTGAAACTCTCTCTATTTCTTCAGCGCGCGCTAACGGCTAGGATTAGTGCCACAGTAAAAAATGACTTATTTATCTAAATTTCTAAATAAAGCGCTACCACAGCGCCCAGTGTAATTGCTGAGTTCCAGCAATCATGTCAAATTAAGAAGAATGTTATTTCTTGGACTCCAATTGTCTGATTTATCACATTTATAAGGTCAAAGTCCAAAATCAGTTCAACTAAGTCCCACAGTCAATCGTTCACTGTTAAAAGCGAGGCAACCTAGTAATATCAGAAAAATATCGCTAAATACATGTTGGTACGAATATGTGACGCAACCGTTGTAACTCAAACGGACTGATACCGTTAGAAAGTCAATGAAATGTAGTTTTTGAAACTGTCTCTATTCTTCAGCGCGGCTAACGGCTAGGATTGGTCCCACAGTAAAAAATGACTTATTTATCTAAATTTTTAAATAAAGCGCTACCACAGCGCCCAGTGTAATCGCTGAGTTCCAGCAATCATGTCAACTTAAGAGGAATGTTATTTCTTGGATTCCAATTGTCTCATTTATTACATCTATAAGGTCAAAGTTCAAAATCAGTTCAATTAAGTCCCACAGTCAATCGATTCACTGTTAAAATCGATGCAACCTAGTAATATCAGAAAAATATCGCTAAATACATGTTGGTACGAATATGTGACACAACTGTTGTAACTCAAACGGATTGATACCGTTAGAAAGTCAATGAAATATAGTTTTTGAAACTGTCTCTAGTTCTTCAGCGCGCGCTAACGGTTAGGATTGGTCCCACTGTAAAAAGTGACTTATTTATCTAATTTTTGAAATAAAGCGCTACCACAGCGCCCAGTGTAATCGCTGAGTTCTAGCAATCATGTCAAATTAAGAAGAATGTTATTTCTTGGAGTCCAATTGTCTCATTTATCACATTTATAAGGTCAAAGTCCAAAATCAGTTCAATTAAGTCCCACAGTCAATCGTTTCATTGTTAAAAGCGATGCAACCTAGTAATATCAGAAAAATATCGCTAAATACATGTTGGTACGAATATGTGACGCAACCGTTGTAACTCAAACGGACTGATACCGTTAGAAAATAAATGAAATGTAGTTTTTGAAACTGTCTCTATTTCTTCAGCGCGCGCTAACGGCTAGGATTAGTCCCACAGTAAAAAATGACTTATTTATATAAATTTCTAAACAAAGCGCTACCACAGCGCCCAGTGTAATCGCTGAGTTCCAGCAATCATGTCAAATTAAGAAGAATGTTATTTCCTGGAGTCCAATTGTCTCATTTATCACATTTATAAGGTCGAAGTCCGAAATCAGTTCAATTAATTCCCACAGTCAATCGTTTCACTGTTAAAAGCGATGCAACCTAGTAATATCAGAAAAATATTGCTAAATACATGTTGGTACGAATATGTGACGCAACCGTTGTAACTCAAACGGATTGATACCGTTAGAAAGTCAATGAAAAGTAGTTTTTGAAACTGTCTCTATTTCGTCAGTGCGCGCTAACGGCTAGGATTGGTCTCACAGTAAAAAATGACTTGAATATGTGACGCAACCGTTGTAACTCAAACGGACTGATACCGTTAGAAAGTCAATGAAATGTAGTTTTTGAAACTGTCTCTATTTCGTCAGCGCGCGCTAACGGCTAGGATTGGCCCACAGTAAAAATGACTTATTTATATAAACTTTTAAATAAAGCGCTACCACAGCGCCCAGTGTAATCGCTGAGTTCCAGCAATCATGTCAAATTTAGAAAAATGTTATTTCTTGGAGTCCAATTGTCTCATTTATCACATTTATAAGGCTAAAGTCCAAAATCAGTTCAATTAAGTCCCACAGTCAATCGTTTCACTGTTAAAAGCGATGCAACCTAGTAATATCATAAAAATATCGCTAAATATATGTTGGTACGAATATGTGACGCAACCGTTGTAACTCAAACGGACTGATACCGTTAGAAAGTCAATGAAATGTAGTTTTTGAAACTGTCTCTATTTCTTCAGCGCGCTAACGGCTAGGATTGGTCCCACAGTAAAAAATGACTTATTTATCTAATTTTTTAAATAAAGCGCTACCACAGCGCCCAGTGTAATCGCTGAGTTCCAGCAATCATGTCAAATTAAGAAGAATGTTATTTCTTGGAGTCCAATTGTCTCATTTATCACATCTATAAGGTCAAAGTTCAAAATCAGTTCAATTAAGTCCCACAGTCAATCGTTTCACTGTTAAAAGCGATGCAACCTAGTAATATCAGAAAAATATCGCTAAATACATGTTGGTACGAATATGTGACGCAACCGTTGTAACTCAAACGGATTGATACCGTTAGAAAGTCAATGAAATGTAGTTTTTGAAACTGTCTCTATTTCTTCAGCGCGCTAACGGCTAGGATTGGTCCCACAGTAAAAAATGACTTATTTATCTAAATTTTAAATAAAGCGCTACCACAGCGCCCAGTGTAATTGCTGAGTTCCAGCAATCATGTCAAATTAAGAAGAATGTTATTTCTTGGAGTCCAATTGTCTCATTTATCACATTTATAAGGTCAAAGTCCAAAATCAGTTCAATTAAGTCCCACAGTCAATCGTTTCACTGTTAAAAGCGATGCAACCTAGTAATATCAGAAAAATATCGCTAAATACATGTTGGTACGAATATGTGACGCAACCGTTGTAACTCAAACGGACTGATACCGTTAGAAAGTCAATGAAATGTAGTTTTTGAAACTGTCTCTATTTCTTCAGCGCGCGCTAACGGCTAGGATTGGTCCCACAGTAAAAAATGACTTATTTATCTAAATTTTTAAATAAAGCGCTACCACAGCGCCCAGTGTAATCGCTGAGTTCCAGCAATCATGTCAAATTAAGAAGAATGTTATTTCTTGGAGTCCAATTGTCTCATTTATCACATTATAAGGTCAAAGTCAAAATCAGTTCAATTAAGTCCCACAGTCAATCGTTTCACTGTTAAAAGCGATGCAACCTAGTAATATCAGAAAAATATCGCTAAATACATGTTGGTACGAATATGTGACGCAACCGTTGTAACTCAAACGGACTGATACCGTTAGAAAGTCAATGAAATGTAGTTTTTGAAACTGTCTCTATTTCTTCAGCGCGCGCTAACGGCTAGGATTGGTCCCACAGTAAAAAATGACTTATTTATCTAAATTTTTAAATAAAGCGCTACCACAGCGCCCAGTGTAATTGCTGAGTTCCAGCAATCATGTCAAATTAAGAAGAATGTTATTTCTTGGAGTCCAATTGTCTCATTTATCACATTTATAAGGTCAAAGTCCAAAATCAGTTCAATTAAGTCCCACAGTCAATCGTTTCACTGTTAAAAGCGATGCAACCTAGTAATATCAGAAAAATATCGCTAAATACATGTTGGTACGAATATGTGACGCAACCGTTGTAACTCAAACGGACTGATACCGTTAGAAAGTCAATGAAATGTAGTTTTTGAAACTGTCTCTATTTCTTCAGCGCGCGCTAACGGCTAGGATTGGTCCCACAGTAAAAAATGACTTATTTATCTAAATTTTTAAATAAAGCGCTACCACAGCGCCCAGTGTAATCGCTGAGTTCCAGCAATCATGTCAAATTAAGAAGAATGTTATTTCTTGGAGTCCAATTGTCTCATTTATCACATTTATAAGGTCAAAGTCCAAAATCAGTTCAATTAAGTCCCACAGTCAATCGTTTCACTGTTAAAAGCGATGCAACCTAGTAATATCAAAAAATATCGCTAAATACATGTTGGTACGAATATGTGACGCAACCGTTGTAACTCAAACGGACTGATACCGTTAGAAAGTCAATGAAATGTAGTTTTTGAAACTGTCTCTATTTCTTCAGCGCGCTAACGGCTAGGATTGGTCCCACAGTAAAAAATGACTTATTTATCTAAATTTTTAAATAAAGCGCTACCACAGCGCCCAGTGTAATCGCTGAGTTCCAGCAATCATGTCAAATTAAGAAGAATGTTATTTCTTGGAGTCCAATTGTCTCATTTATCACATTTATAAGGTCAAAGTCCAAAATCAGTTCAATTAAGTCCCACAGTCAATCGTTTCACTGTTAAAAGCGATGCAACCTAGTAATATCAGAAAAATATCGCTAAATACATGTTGGTACGAATATGTGACGCAACCGTTGTAACTCAAACGGATTGATACCGTTAGAAAGTCAATGAAATGTAGTTTTTGAAACTGTCTCTATTTCTTCAGCGCGCGCTAACGGCTAGGATTGGTCCCACAGTAAAAAATGACTTATTTATCTAAATTTTAAATAAAGCGCTACCACAGCGCCCAGTGTAATTGCTGAGTTCCAGCAATCATGTCAAATTAAGAAGAATGTTATTTCTTGGAGTCCAATTGTCTCATTTATCACATTTATAAGGTCAAAGTCCAAAATCAGTTCAATTAAGTCCCACAGTCAATCGTTTCACTGTTAAAAGCGATGCAACCTAGTAATATCAGAAAAATATCGCTAAATACATGTTGGTACGAATATGTGACGCAACCGTTGTAACTCAAACGGATTGATACCGTTAGAAAGTCAATGAAATGTAGTTTTTGAAACTGTCTCTATTTCTTCAGCGCGCGCTAACGGCTAGGATTGGTCCCACAGTAAAAAATGACTTATTTATCTAAATTTTAAATAAAGCGCTACCACAGCGCCCAGTGTAATTGCTGAGTTCCAGCAATCATGTCAAATTAAGAAGAATGTTATTTCTTGGAGTCCAATTGTCTCATTTATCACATTTATAAGGTCAAAGTCCAAAATCAGTTCAATTAAGTCCCACAGTCAATCGTTTCACTGTTAAAAGCGATGCAACCTAGTAATATCAGAAAAATATCGCTAAATACATGTTGGTACGAATATGTGACGCAACCGTTGTAACTCAAACGGACTGATACCGTTAGAAAGTCAATGAAATGTAGTTTTTGAAACTGTCTCTATTTCTTCAGCGCGCGCTAACGGCTAGGATTGGTCCCACAGTAAAAAATGACTTATTTATCTAAATTTTTAAATAAAGCGCTACCACAGCGCCCAGTGTAATCGCTGAGTTCCAGCAATCATGTCAAATTAAGAAGAATGTTATTTCTTGGAGTCCAATTGTCTCATTTATCACATTTATAAGGTCAAAGTCCAAAATCAGTTCAATTAAGTCCCACAGTCAATCGTTTCACTGTTAAAAGCGATGCAACCTAGTAATATCAGAAAAATATCGCTAAATACATGTTGGTACGAATATGTGACGCAACCGTTGTAACTCAAACGGACTGATACCGTTAGAAAGTCAATGAAATGTAGTTTTTGAAACTGTCTCTATTTCTTCAGCGCGCGCTAACGGCTAGGATTGGTCCCACAGTAAAAAATGACTTATTTATCTAAATTTTTAAATAAAGCGCTACCACAGCGCCCAGTGTAATGCTGAGTTCCAGCAATCATGTCAAATTAAGAAGAATGTTATTTCTTGGAGTCCAATTGTCTCATTTATCACATTTATAAGGTCAAAGTCCAAAATCAGTTCAATTAAGTCCCACAGTCAATCGTTTCACTGTTAAAAGCGATGCAACCTAGTAATATCAGAAAAATATCGCTAAATACATGTTGGTACGAATATGTGACGCAACCGTTGTAACTCAAACGGACTGATACCGTTAGAAAGTCAATGAAATGTAGTTTTTGAAACTGTCTCTATTTCTTCAGCGCGCGCTAACGGCTAGGATTGGTCCCACAGTAAAAAATGACTTATTTATCTAAATTTTTAAATAAAGCGCTACCACAGCGCCCAGTGTAATCGCTGAGTTCCAGCAATCATGTCAAATTAAGAAGAATGTTATTTCTTGGAGTCCAATTGTCTCATTTATCACATTTATAAGGTCAAAGTCCAAAATCAGTTCAATTAAGTCCCACAGTCAATCGTTTCACTGTTAAAAGCGATGCAACCTAGTAATATCAGAAAAATATCGCTAAATACATGTTGGTACGAATATGTGACGCAACCGTTGTAACTCAAACGGACTGATACCGTTAGAAAGTCAATGAAATGTAGTTTTTGAAACTGTCTCTATTTCTTCAGCGCGCGCTAACGGCTAGGATTGGTCCCACAGTAAAAAATGACTTATTTATCTAAATTTTTAAATAAAGCGCTACCACAGCGCCCAGTGTAATGCTGAGTTCCAGCAATCATGTCAAATTAAGAAGAATGTTATTTCTTGGAGTCCAATTGTCTCATTTATCACATTTATAAGGTCAAAGTCCAAAATCAGTTCAATTAAGTCCCACAGTCAATCGTTTCACTGTTAAAAGCGATGCAACCTAGTAATATCAGAAAAATATCGCTAAATACATGTTGGTACGAATATGTGACGCAACCGTTGTAACTCAAACGGACTGATACCGTTAGAAAGTCAATGAAATGTAGTTTTTGAAACTGTCTCTATTTCTTCAGCGCGCGCTAACGGCTAGGATTGGTCCCACAGTAAAAAATGACTTATTTATCTAAATTTTTAAATAAAGCGCTACCACAGCGCCCAGTGTAATCGCTGAGTTCCAGCAATCATGTCAAATTAAGAAGAATGTTATTTCTTGGAGTCCAATTGTCTCATTTATCACATTTATAAGGTCAAAGTCCAAAATCAGTTCAATTAAGTCCCACAGTCAATCGTTTCACTGTTAAAAGCGATGCAACCTAGTAATATCAGAAAAATATCGCTAAATACATGTTGGTACGAATATGTGACGCAACCGTTGTAACTCAAACGGACTGATACCGTTAGAAAGTCAATGAAATGTAGTTTTTGAAACTGTCTCTATTTCTTCAGCGCGCGCTAACGGCTAGGATTGGTCCCACAGTAAAAAATGACTTATTTATCTAAATTTTTAAATAAAGCGCTACCACAGCGCCCAGTGTAATTGCTGAGTTCCAGCAATCATGTCAAATTAAGAAGAATGTTATTTCTTGGAGTCCAATTGTCTCATTTATCACATTTATAAGGTCAAAGTCCAAAATCAGTTCAATTAAGTCCCACAGTCAATCGTTTCACTGTTAAAAGCGATGCAACCTAGTAATATCAGAAAAATATCGCTAAATACATGTTGGTACGAATATGTGACGCAACCGTTGTAACTCAAACGGACTGATACCGTTAGAAAGTCAATGAAATGTAGTTTTTGAAACTGTCTCTATTTCTTCAGCGCGCGCTAACGGCTAGGATTGGTCCCACAGTAAAAAATGACTTATTTATCTAAATTTTTAAATAAAGCGCTACCACAGCGCCCAGTGTAATTGCTGAGTTCCAGCAATCATGTCAAATTAAGAAGAATGTTATTTCTTGGAGTCCAATTGTCTCATTTATCACATTTATAAGGTCAAAGTCCAAAATCAGTTCAATTAAGTCCCACAGTCAATCGTTTCACTGTTAAAAGCGATGCAACCTAGTAATATCAGAAAAATATCGCTAAATACATGTTGGTACGAATATGTGACGCAACCGTTGTAACTCAAACGGACTGATACCGTTAGAAAGTCAATGAAATGTAGTTTTTGAAACTGTCTCTATTTCTTCAGCGCGCGCTAACGGCTAGGATTGGTCCCACAGTAAAAAATGACTTATTTATCTAAATTTTTAAATAAAGCGCTACCACAGCGCCCAGTGTAATCGCTGAGTTCCAGCAATCATGTCAAATTAAGAAGAATGTTATTTCTTGGAGTCCAATTGTCTCATTTATCACATTTATAAGGTCAAAGTCCAAAATCAGTTCAATTAAGTCCCACAGTCAATCGTTTCACTGTTAAAAGCGATGCAACCTAGTAATATCAGAAAAATATCGCTAAATACATGTTGGTACGAATATGTGACGCAACCGTTGTAACTCAAACGGACTGATACCGTTAGAAAGTCAATGAAATGTAGTTTTTGAAACTGTCTCTATTTCTTCAGCGCGCGCTAACGGCTAGGATTGGTCCCACAGTAAAAAATGACTTATTTATCTAAATTTTTAAATAAAGCGCTACCACAGCGCCCAGTGTAATCGCTGAGTTCCAGCAATCATGTCAAATTAAGAAGAATGTTATTTCTTGGAGTCCAATTGTCTCATTTATCACATTTATAAGGTCAAAGTCCAAAATCAGTTCAATTAAGTCCCACAGTCAATCGTTTCACTGTTAAAAGCGATGCAACCTAGTAATATCAGAAAAATATCGCTAAATACATGTTGGTACGAATATGTGACGCAACCGTTGTAACTCAAACGGACTGATACCGTTAGAAAGTCAATGAAATGTAGTTTTTGAAACTGTCTCTATTTCTTCAGCGCGCGCTAACGGCTAGGATTGGTCCCACAGTAAAAAATGACTTATTTATCTAAATTTTAAATAAAGCGCTACCACAGCGCCCAGTGTAATCGCTGAGTTCCAGCAATCATGTCAAATTAAGAAGAATGTTATTTCTTGGAGTCCAATTGTCTCATTTATCACATTTATAAGGTCAAAGTCCAAAATCAGTTCAATTAAGTCCCACAGTCAATCGTTTCACTGTTAAAAGCGATGCAACCTAGTAATATCAGAAAAATATCGCTAAATACATGTTGGTACGAATATGTGACGCAACCGTTGTAACTCAAACGGACTGATACCGTTAGAAAGTCAATGAAATGTAGTTTTTGAAACTGTCTCTATTTCTTCAGCGCGCGCTAACGGCTAGGATTGGTCCCACAGTAAAAAATGACTTATTTATCTAAATTTTTAAATAAAGCGCTACCACAGCGCCCAGTGTAATCGCTGAGTTCCAGCAATCATGTCAAATTAAGAAGAATGTTATTTCTTGGAGTCCAATTGTCTCATTTATCACATTTATAAGGTCAAAGTCCAAAATCAGTTCAATTAAGTCCCACAGTCAATCGTTTCACTGTTAAAAGCGATGCAACCTAGTAATATCAGAAAAATATCGCTAAATACATGTTGGTACGAATATGTGACGCAACCGTTGTCAAACGGACTGATACCGTTAGAAAGTCAATGAAATGTAGTTTTTGAAACTGTCTCTATTTCTTCAGCGCGCGCTAACGGCTAGGATTGGTCCCACAGTAAAAAATGACTTATTTATCTAAATTTTTAAATAAAGCGCTACCACAGCGCCCAGTGTAATGCTGAGTTCCAGCAATCATGTCAAATTAAGAAGAATGTTATTTCTTGGAGTCCAATTGTCTCATTTATCACATTTATAAGGTCAAAGTCCAAAATCAGTTCAATTAAGTCCCACAGTCAATCGTTTCACTGTTAAAAGCGATGCAACCTAGTAATATCAGAAAAATATCGCTAAATACATGTTGGTACGAATATGTGACGCAACCGTTGTAACTCAAACGGACTGATACCGTTAGAAAGTCAATGAAATGTAGTTTTTGAAACTGTCTCTATTTCTTCAGCGCGCTAACGGCTAGGATTGGTCCCACAGTAAAAAATGACTTATTTATCTAAATTTTTAAATAAAGCGCTACCACAGCGCCCAGTGTAATCGCTGAGTTCCAGCAATCATGTCAAATTAAGAAGAATGTTATTTCTTGGAGTCCAATTGTCTCATTTATCACATTTATAAGGTCAAAGTCCAAAATCAGTTCAATTAAGTCCCACAGTCAATCGTTTCACTGTTAAAAGCGATGCAACCTAGTAATATCAGAAAAATATCGCTAAATACATGTTGGTACGAATATGTGACGCAACCGTTGTAACTCAAACGGACTGATACCGTTAGAAAGTCAATGAAATGTAGTTTTTGAAACTGTCTCTATTTCTTCAGCGCGCGCTAACGGCTAGGATTGGTCCCACAGTAAAAAATGACTTATTTATCTAAATTTTTAAATAAAGCGCTACCACAGCGCCCAGTGTAATTGCTGAGTTCCAGCAATCATGTCAAATTAAGAAGAATGTTATTTCTTGGAGTCCAATTGTCTCATTTATCACATTTATAAGGTCAAAGTCCAAAATCAGTTCAATTAAGTCCCACAGTCAATCGTTTCACTGTTAAAAGCGATGCAACCTAGTAATATCAGAAAAATATCGCTAAATACATGTTGGTACGAATATGTGACGCAACCGTTGTAACTCAAACGGACTGATACCGTTAGAAAGTCAATGAAATGTAGTTTTTGAAACTGTCTCTATTTCTTCAGCGCGCGCTAACGGCTAGGATTGGTCCCACAGTAAAAAATGACTTATTTATCTAAATTTTTAAATAAAGCGCTACCACAGCGCCCAGTGTAATCGCTGAGTTCCAGCAATCATGTCAAATTAAGAAGAATGTTATTTCTTGGAGTCCAATTGTCTCATTTATCACATTTATAAGGTCAAAGTCCAAAATCAGTTCAATTAAGTCCCACAGTCAATCGTTTCACTGTTAAAAGCGATGCAACCTAGTAATATCAGAAAAATATCGCTAAATACATGTTGGTACGAATATGTGACGCAACCGTTGTAACTCAAACGGACTGATACCGTTAGAAAGTCAATGAAATGTAGTTTTTGAAACTGTCTCTATTTCTTCAGCGCGCGCTAACGGCTAGGATTGGTCCCACAGTAAAAAATGACTTATTTATCTAAATTTTTAAATAAAGCGCTACCACAGCGCCCAGTGTAATCGCTGAGTTCCAGCAATCATGTCAAATTAAGAAGAATGTTATTTCTTGGAGTCCAATTGTCTCATTTATCACATTTATAAGGTCAAAGTCCAAAATCAGTTCAATTAAGTCCCACAGTCAATCGTTTCACTGTTAAAAGCGATGCAACCTAGTAATATCAGAAAAATATCGCTAAATACATGTTGGTACGAATATGTGACGCAACCGTTGTAACTCAAACGGACTGATACCGTTAGAAAGTCAATGAAATGTAGTTTTTGAAACTGTCTCTATTTCTTCAGCGCGCGCTAACGGCTAGGATTGGTCCCACAGTAAAAAATGACTTATTTATCTAAATTTTTAAATAAAGCGCTACCACAGCGCCCAGTGTAATTGCTGAGTTCCAGCAATCATGTCAAATTAAGAAGAATGTTATTTCTTGGAGTCCAATTGTCTCATTTATCACATTTATAAGGTCAAAGTCCAAAATCAGTTCAATTAAGTCCCACAGTCAATCGTTTCACTGTTAAAAGCGATGCAACCTAGTAATATCAGAAAAATATCGCTAAATACATGTTGGTACGAATATGTGACGCAACCGTTGTAACTCAAACGGACTGATACCGTTAGAAAGTCAATGAAATGTAGTTTTTGAAACTGTCTCTATTTCTTCAGCGCGCGCTAACGGCTAGGATTGGTCCCACAGTAAAAAATGACTTATTTATCTAAATTTTTAAATAAAGCGCTACCACAGCGCCCAGTGTAATTGCTGAGTTCCAGCAATCATGTCAAATTAAGAAGAATGTTATTTCTTGGAGTCCAATTGTCTCATTTATCACATTTATAAGGTCAAAGTCCAAAATCAGTTCAATTAAGTCCCACAGTCAATCGTTTCACTGTTAAAAGCGATGCAACCTAGTAATATCAGAAAAATATCGCTAAATACATGTTGGTACGAATATGTGACGCAACCGTTGTAACTCAAACGGACTGATACCGTTAGAAAGTCAATGAAATGTAGTTTTTGAAACTGTCTCTATTTCTTCAGCGCGCGCTAACGGCTAGGATTGGTCCCACAGTAAAAAATGACTTATTTATCTAAATTTTTAAATAAAGCGCTACCACAGCGCCCAGTGTAATCGCTGAGTTCCAGCAATCATGTCAAATTAAGAAGAATGTTATTTCTTGGAGTCCAATTGTCTCATTTATCACATTTATAAGGTCAAAGTCCAAAATCAGTTCAATTAAGTCCCACAGTCAATCGTTTCACTGTTAAAAGCGATGCAACCTAGTAATATCAGAAAAATATCGCTAAATACATGTTGGTACGAATATGTGACGCAACCGTTGTAACTCAAACGGACTGATACCGTTAGAAAGTCAATGAAATGTAGTTTTTGAAACTGTCTCTATTTCTTCAGCGCGCGCTAACGGCTAGGATTGGTCCCACAGTAAAAAATGACTTATTTATCTAAATTTTTAAATAAAGCGCTACCACAGCGCCCAGTGTAATCGCTGAGTTCCAGCAATCATGTCAAATTAAGAAGAATGTTATTTCTTGGAGTCCAATTGTCTCATTTATCACATTTATAAGGTCAAAGTCCAAAATCAGTTCAATTAAGTCCCACAGTCAATCGTTTCACTGTTAAAAGCGATGCAACCTAGTAATATCAGAAAAATATCGCTAAATACATGTTGGTACGAATATGTGACGCAACCGTTGTAACTCAAACGGACTGATACCGTTAGAAAGTCAATGAAATGTAGTTTTTGAAACTGTCTCTATTTCTTCAGCGCGCGCTAACGGCTAGGATTGGTCCCACAGTAAAAAATGACTTATTTATCTAAATTTTTAAATAAAGCGCTACCACAGCGCCCAGTGTAATTGCTGAGTTCCAGCAATCATGTCAAATTAAGAAGAATGTTATTTCTTGGAGTCCAATTGTCTCATTTATCACATTTATAAGGTCAAAGTCCAAAATCAGTTCAATTAAGTCCCACAGTCAATCGTTTCACTGTTAAAAGCGATGCAACCTAGTAATATCAGAAAAATATCGCTAAATACATGTTGGTACGAATATGTGACGCAACCGTTGTAACTCAAACGGACTGATACCGTTAGAAAGTCAATGAAATGTAGTTTTTGAAACTGTCTCTATTTCTTCAGCGCGCGCTAACGGCTAGGATTGGTCCCACAGTAAAAAATGACTTATTTATCTAAATTTTTAAATAAAGCGCTACCACAGCGCCCAGTGTAATTGCTGAGTTCCAGCAATCATGTCAAATTAAGAAGAATGTTATTTCTTGGAGTCCAATTGTCTCATTTATCACATTTATAAGGTCAAAGTCCAAAATCAGTTCAATTAAGTCCCACAGTCAATCGTTTCACTGTTAAAAGCGATGCAACCTAGTAATATCAGAAAAATATCGCTAAATACATGTTGGTACGAATATGTGACGCAACCGTTGTAACTCAAACGGACTGATACCGTTAGAAAGTCAATGAAATGTAGTTTTTGAAACTGTCTCTATTTCTTCAGCGCGCGCTAACGGCTAGGATTGGTCCCACAGTAAAAAATGACTTATTTATCTAAATTTTTAAATAAAGCGCTACCACAGCGCCCAGTGTAATTGCTGAGTTCCAGCAATCATGTCAAATTAAGAAGAATGTTATTTCTTGGAGTCCAATTGTCTCATTTATCACATTTATAAGGTCAAAGTCCAAAATCAGTTCAATTAAGTCCCACAGTCAATCGTTTCACTGTTAAAAGCGATGCAACCTAGTAATATCAGAAAAATATCGCTAAATACATGTTGGTACGAATATGTGACGCAACCGTTGTAACTCAAACGGACTGATACCGTTAGAAAGTCAATGAAATGTAGTTTTTGAAACTGTCTCTATTTCTTCAGCGCGCGCTAACGGCTAGGATTGGTCCCACAGTAAAAAATGACTTATTTATCTAAATTTTTAAATAAAGCGCTACCACAGCGCCCAGTGTAATCGCTGAGTTCCAGCAATCATGTCAAATTAAGAAGAATGTTATTTCTGGAGTCCAATTGTCTCATTTATCACATTTATAAGGTCAAAGTCCAAAATCAGTTCAATTAAGTCCCACAGTCAATCGTTTCACTGTTAAAAGCGATGCAACCTAGTAATATCAGAAAAATATCGCTAAATACATGTTGGTACGAATATGTGACGCAACCGTTGTAACTCAAACGGACTGATACCGTTAGAAAGTCAATGAAATGTAGTTTTTGAAACTGTCTCTATTTCTTCAGCGCGCGCTAACGGCTAGGATTGGTCCCACAGTAAAAAATGACTTATTTATCTAAATTTTTAAATAAAGCGCTACCACAGCGCCCAGTGTAATGCTGAGTTCCAGCAATCATGTCAAATTAAGAAGAATGTTATTTCTTGGAGTCCAATTGTCTCATTTATCACATTTATAAGGTCAAAGTCCAAAATCAGTTCAATTAAGTCCCACAGTCAATCGTTTCACTGTTAAAAGCGATGCAACCTAGTAATATCAGAAAAATATCGCTAAATACATGTTGGTACGAATATGTGACGCAACCGTTGTAACTCAAACGGACTGATACCGTTAGAAAGTCAATGAAATGTAGTTTTTGAAACTGTCTCTATTTCTTCAGCGCGCGCTAACGGCTAGGATTGGTCCCACAGTAAAAAATGACTTATTTATCTAAATTTTTAAATAAAGCGCTACCACAGCGCCCAGTGTAATTGCTGAGTTCCAGCAATCATGTCAAATTAAGAAGAATGTTATTTCTTGGAGTCCAATTGTCTCATTTATCACATTTATAAGGTCAAAGTCCAAAATCAGTTCAATTAAGTCCCACAGTCAATCGTTTCACTGTTAAAAGCGATGCAACCTAGTAATATCAGAAAAATATCGCTAAATACATGTTGGTACGAATATGTGACGCAACCGTTGTAACTCAAACGGACTGATACCGTTAGAAAGTCAATGAAATGTAGTTTTTGAAACTGTCTCTATTTCTTCAGCGCGCGCTAACGGCTAGGATTGGTCCCACAGTAAAAAATGACTTATTTATCTAAATTTTTAAATAAAGCGCTACCACAGCGCCCAGTGTAATTGCTGAGTTCCAGCAATCATGTCAAATTAAGAAGAATGTTATTTCTTGGAGTCCAATTGTCTCATTTATCACATTTATAAGGTCAAAGTCCAAAATCAGTTCAATTAAGTCCCACAGTCAATCGTTTCACTGTTAAAAGCGATGCAACCTAGTAATATCAGAAAAATATCGCTAAATACATGTTGGTACGAATATGTGACGCAACCGTTGTAACTCAAACGGACTGATACCGTTAGAAAGTCAATGAAATGTAGTTTTTGAAACTGTCTCTATTTCTTCAGCGCGCGCTAACGGCTAGGATTGGTCCCACAGTAAAAAATGACTTATTTATCTAAATTTTTAAATAAAGCGCTACCACAGCGCCCAGTGTAATTGCTGAGTTCCAGCAATCATGTCAAATTAAGAAGAATGTTATTTCTTGGAGTCCAATTGTCTCATTTATCACATTTATAAGGTCAAAGTCCAAATCAGTTCAATTAAGTCCCACAGTCAATCGTTTCACTGTTAAAAGCGATGCAACCTAGTAATATCAGAAAAATATCGCTAAATACATGTTGGTACGAATATGTGACGCAACCGTTGTAACTCAAACGGATTGATACCGTTAGAAAGTCAATGAAATGTAGTTTTTGAAACTGTCTCTATTTCTTCAGCGCGCGCTAACGGCTAGGATTGGTCCCACAGTAAAAAATGACTTATTTATCTAAATTTTTAAATAAAGCGCTACCACAGCGCCCAGTGTAATCGCTGAGTTCCAGCAATCATGTCAAATTAAGAAGAATGTTATTTCTTGGAGTCCAATTGTCTCATTTATCACATTTATAAGGTCAAAGTCCAAAATCAGTTCAATTAAGTCCCACAGTCAATCGTTTCACTGTTAAAAGCGATGCAACCTAGTAATATCAGAAAAATATCGCTAAATACATGTTGGTACGAATATGTGACGCAACCGTTGTAACTCAAACGGACTGATACCGTTAGAAAGTCAATGAAATGTAGTTTTTGAAACTGTCTCTATTTCTTCAGCGCGCTAACGGCTAGGATTGGTCCCACAGTAAAAAATGACTTATTTATCTAAATTTTTAAATAAAGCGCTACCACAGCGCCCAGTGTAATTGCTGAGTTCCAGCAATCATGTCAAATTAAGAAGAATGTTATTTCTTGGAGTCCAATTGTCTCATTTATCACATTTATAAGGTCAAAGTCCAAAATCAGTTCAATTAAGTCCCACAGTCAATCGTTTCACTGTTAAAAGCGATGCAACCTAGTAATATCAGAAAAATATCGCTAAATACATGTTGGTACGAATATGTGACGCAACCGTTGTAACTCAAACGGACTGATACCGTTAGAAAGTCAATGAAATGTAGTTTTTGAAACTGTCTCTATTTCTTCAGCGCGCGCTAACGGCTAGGATTGGTCCCACAGTAAAAAATGACTTATTTATCTAAATTTTTAAATAAAGCGCTACCACAGCGCCCAGTGTAATTGCTGAGTTCCAGCAATCATGTCAAATTAAGAAGAATGTTATTTCTTGGAGTACAATTGTCTCATTTATCACATTTATAAGGTCAAAGTCCAAAATCAGTTCAATTAAGTCCCACAGTCAATCGTTTCACTGTTAAAAGCGATGCAACCTAGTAATATCAGAAAAATATAGCTAAATACATGTTGGTACGAATATGTGACGCAACCGTTGTAACTCAAACGGACTGATACCGTTAGAAAGTCAATGAAATGTAGTTTTTGAAACTGTCTCTATTTCTTCAGCGCGCGCTAACGGCTAGGATTGGTCCCACAGTAAAAAATGACTTATTTATCTAAATTTTTAAATAAAGCGCTACCACAGCGCCCAGTGTAATTGCTGAGTTCCAGCAATCATGTCAAATTAAGAAGAATGTTATTTCTTGGAGTCCAATTGTCTCATTTATCACATTTATAAGGTCAAAGTCCAAAATCAGTTCAATTAAGTCCCACAGTCAATCGTTTCACTGTTAAAAGCGATGCAACCTAGTAATATCAGAAAAATATAGCTAAATACATGTTGGTACGAATATGTGACGCAACCGTTGTAACTCAAACGGACTGATACCGTTAGAAAGTCAATGAAATGTAGTTTTTGAAACTGTCTCTATTTCTTCAGCGCGCGCTAACGGCTAGGATTGGTCCCACAGTAAAAAATGACTTATTTATCTAAATTTTTAAATAAAGCGCTACCACAGCGCCCAGTGTAATGCTGAGTTCCAGCAATCATGTCAAATTAAGAAGAATGTTATTTCTTGGAGTACAATTGTCTCATTTATCACATTTATAAGTCAAAGTCCAAAATCAGTTCAATTAAGTCCCACAGTCAATCGTTTCACTGTTAAAAGCGATGCAACCTAGTAATATCAGAAAAATATCGCTAAATGTAGTTTTTGAAATTGTCTCTATTTCTTCAGCGCGCGCTAACGGCTAGGATTGGTCCCACAGTAAAAAATGACTTATTTATCTAAATTTTTAAATAAACGCTACCACAGCGCCAGTGTAATCGCTGAGTTCCAGCAATCATGTCAAATTAAGAAGAATGTTATTTCTTGGAGTCCAATACACCTTTCCCGAGACTTATTCCTTTGATGTGCCGCAACTTTTTATGTTGAGTTTTATGAAAAACGGACAACAGATTTGAATTCCTTGTCAAAAATGTGATAAGCAAAGAAAATTGCGAAACAATGCAGCAAGTAAACAACCTGCTATTCTAATTTAAAGATTTGCGGCATGTCCAACCTCTTTTTGAAAACGAGGCGGGACATGGTAACTTGAGCATTAAGAAGACTTTAACTGTGATATATATCTCCTCAACATAGCACTTCTGGTTGGCGTACCAAGTTAAACTTTTACACATAAACTAAACAAACTATACTGAATTCAAATATTGTATTCATATTTTACGAGTTTACAAAAAGTATGACTCATGGTCTCGGGAAAGGTGTATTGTCTCATTTATCACATTTATAAGGCCAAAGTCCAACATCAGTTCATTTAAGTCCCACAGTCAATCGTTTCACTGTTAAAAGCGATGCAACCTAGTAATATCAGAAAAATATCGCTAAATACATGTTGGTTTGAATATGTGACGCAACCGTTGTAACTCAAACGGACTGATACCGTTAGAAAGTCAAAGAAATGTAGTTTTTGAAACTGTCTCTATTTCTTCAACGCAATCTAACGGCTAGGATTGGTCCCACAGTAAAAAATGACTTATTTATCTAAATATTTAAATAAAGCGCTACCACAGCGCCCAGTGTAATTGCTGAGTTCCAGCAATCATGTCAATTAGAAGAATGTTATTCTTGGAGTCCAATTGTCTATTTATCACATTTTAAGGTCAAAGTCCAAAATCAGTTCAATTAAGTCCCACAGTCAATCGTTTCACTGTTAAAAGCGATGCAACCTAGTAATATCAGAAAAATATCGCTAAATACATGTTGGTACGAATATGTGACGCAACCGTTGTAACTCAAACGGACTGATACCGTTAGAAAGTCATGAAATGTAGTTTTTGAAACTGTCTCTATTTCTTCAGCGCTCGCTAACGGCTAGGATTGGTCCCACAGTAAAAAATACTTATTTATATAAATTTTTAAATAAAGCGCACCACAGTGCCCAGTGTAATCGCTGAGTTCCAGCAATCATGTCAATTAAGAAGAATGTTATTTCTTGGAGTCCAATTGTCTCATTTATCATATTTATAAGGTCAAAGTCCAAAATCAGTTCAATTAAGTCCCACAGTCAATCGTTTCACTGTTAAAAGCGATGCAACTAGTAATATCAGAAAAATATCGCTAAATACATGTTGGTACGAATATGTGACGCAACCGTTGTAACTCAAACGGACTGATACGTTAGAAAGTCAATGAAATGTAGTTTTTGAAACTGTCTCTATTTCTTTCAGCGCGCGCTAACGGCTATTATTGGTCCCACAGTAAAAAATACTTATTTATCTAAATTTTTAAATAAAGCGCCTACCACAGTGCCCAGTGTAATCGCTGATTCCAGCAATCATGTCAATTAAGAAGAATGTTATTTCTTGGAGTCCAATTGTCTCATTTATCACATTTATAAGGTCAAAGTCAAATCAGTTCAATTAAGTCCCACAGTCAATCGTTTCACTGTTAAAAGCGATGCAACCTAGTAATATCAGAAAAATATCGCTAAATACATGTTGGTACGAATATGTGACGCAACCGTTGTACTCAAACGGACTGATACCGTTAGAAAGTCAATGAAATGTAGTTTTTGAACTGTCTCTATTTCTTTAGCGCGCGCTAACGGCTAGGATTGGTCCCACAGTAAAAAATGACTTATTTATCTAAATTTTTAATAAAGCGCTACCACAGCGCCCAGTGTAATCGCTGAGTTCCAGCAATCATGTCAAATTAAGAAGAATGTTATTTCTTGGAGTCCAATTGTCCATTTATCACATTATAAGGTCAAAGTCCAAAATCAGTTCAATTAAGTCCCACAGTCAATCGTTTCACTGTTAAAAGCGATGCAACCTAGTAATATCAGAAAAATATCGCTAAATACATGTTGGTACGAATATGTGACGCAACCGTTGTAACTCAAACGGACTGATACCGTTAGAAAGTCAATGAAATGTAGTTTTTGAAACTGTCCGTATTTCTTCAGCGCGCTAACGGCTAGGATTGGTCCCACAGTAAAAAATGACTTATTTATCTAAATTTTTAAATAAAGCGCTACCACAGCGCCCAGTGTAATCGCTGAGTTCCAGCAATCATGTCAAATTAAGAAGAATGTTATTTCTTGGAGTCCAATTGTCTCATTTATCATATTTATAAGGTCAAAGTCCAAAATCAGTTCAATTAAGTCCCACAGTCAATCGTTTCACTGTTAAAAGCGATGCAACCTAGTAATATCAGAAAAATATCGCTAAATACATGTTGGTACGAATATGTGACGCAACCGTTGTAACTCAAACGGACTGATACCGTTAGAAAGTCAATGAAATGTAGTTTTGAAACTGTCTCTATTTCTTCAGCGCGCGCTAACGGCTAGGATTGGTCCCACAGTAAAAAATGACTTATTTATCTAAATTTTTAAATAAAGCGCTACCACAGCGCCCAGTGTAATTGCTGAGTTCCAGCAATCATGTCAAATTAAGAAGAATGTTATTTCTTGGAGTCCAATTGTCTCATTTATCACATTTATAAGGTCAAAGTCCAAAATCAGTTCAATTAAGTCCCACAGTCAATCGTTTCACTGTTAAAAGCGATGCAACCTAGTAATATCAGAAAAATATCGCTAAATACATGTTGGTACGAATATGTGACGCAACCGTTGTAACTCAAACGGACTGATACCGTTAAAGTCAATGAAATGTAGTTTTTGAAACTGTCTCTATTTCTTCAGCGCGCGCTAACGGCTAGGATTGGTCCCACAGTAAAAAATGACTTATTTATCTAAATTTTTAAATAAAGCGCTACCACAGCGCCCAGTGTAATCGCTGAGTTCCAGCAATCATGTCAAATTAAGAAGAATGTTATTTCTTGGAGTCCAATTGTCTTTATCACATTTATAAGGTCAAAGTCCAAAATCAGTTCAATTAAGTCCCACAGTCAATCGTTTCACTGTTAAAAGCGATGCAACCTAGTAATATCAGAAAAATATCGCTAAATACATGTTGGTACGAATATGTGACGCAACCGTTGTAACTCAAACGGACTGATACCGTTAGAAAGTCAATGAAATGTAGTTTTTGAAACTGTCTCTATTTCTTCAGCGCGCGCTAACGGCTAGGATTGGTCCCACAGTAAAAAATGACTTATTTATCTAAATTTTTAAATAAAGCGCTACCACAGCGCCAGTGTAATCGCTGAGTTCCAGCAATCATGTCAAATTAAGAAGAATGTTATTTCTTGGAGTCCAATTGTCTCATTTATCACATTTATAAGGTCAAAGTCCAAAATCAGTTCAATTAAGTCCCACAGTCAATCGTTTCACTGTTAAAAGCGATGCAACCTAGTAATATCAGAAAAATATCGCTAAATACATGTTGGTACGAATATGTGACGCAACCGTTGTAACTCAAACGGACTGATACCGTTAGAAAGTCAATGAAATGTAGTTTTTGAAACTGTCTCTATTTCTTCAGCGCGCGCTAACGGCTAGGATTGGTCCCACAGTAAAAAATGACTTATTTATCTAAATTTTTAAATAAAGCGCTACCACAGCGCCAGTGTAATGCTGAGTTCCAGCAATCATGTCAAATTAAGAAGAATGTTATTTCTTGGAGTCCAATTGTCTCATTTATCACATTTATAAGGTCAAAGTCAAAATCAGTTCAATTAAGTCCCACAGTCAATCGTTTCACTGTTAAAAGCGATGCAACCTAGTAATATCAGAAAAATATCGCTAAATACATGTTGGTACGAATATGTGACGCAACCGTTGTAACTCAAACGGACTGATACCGTTAGAAAGTCAATGAAATGTAGTTTTTGAAACTGTCTCTATTTCTTCAGCGCGCGCTAACGGCTAGGATTGGTCCCACAGTAAAAAATGACTTATTTATCTAAATTTTTAAATAAAGCGCTACCACAGCGCCCAGTGTAATTGCTGAGTTCCAGCAATCATGTCAAATTAAGAAGAATGTTATTTCTTGGAGTCCAATTGTCTCATTTATCACATTTATAAGGTCAAAGTCCAAAATCAGTTCAATTAAGTCCCACAGTCAATCGTTTCACTGTTAAAAGCGATGCAACCTAGTAATATCAGAAAAATATCGCTAAATACATGTTGGTACGAATATGTGACGCAACCGTTGTAACTCAAACGGACTGATACCGTTAGAAAGTCAATGAAATGTAGTTTTTGAAACTGTCTCTATTTCTTCAGCGCGCGTAACGGCTAGGATTGGTCCCACAGTAAAAAATGACTTATTTATCTAAATTTTTAAATAAAGCGCTACCACAGCGCCAGTGTAATCGCTGAGTTCCAGCAATCATGTCAAATTAAGAAGAATGTTATTTCTTGGAGTCCAATTGTCTCATTTATCACATTTATAAGGTCAAAGTCCAAAATCAGTTCAATTAAGTCCACAGTCAATCGTTTCACTGTTAAAAGCGATGCAACCTAGTAATATCAGAAAAATATCGCTAAATACATGTTGGTGCGAATATGTGACGCAACCGTTGTAACTCAAACGGACTGATACCGTTAAAACGTCAATGAAATGTAGTTTTTGAAACTGTCTCTATTTCTTCAGCGCGCGCTAACGGCTAGGATTGGTCCCACAGTAAAAAATGACTTATTTATCTAAATTTTTAAATAAAGCGCTACCACAGCGCCAGTGTAATCGCTGAGTTCCAGCAATCATGTCAAATTAAGAAGAATGTTATTTCTTGGAGTCCAATTGTCTCATTTATCACATTTATAAGGTCAAAGTCCAAAATCAGTTCAATTAAGTCCCACAGTCAATCGTTTCACTGTTAAAAGCGATGCAACCTAGTAATATCAGAAAATATCGCTAAATACATGTTGGTACGAATATGTGACGCAACCGTTGTAACTCAAACGGACTGATACCGTTAGAAAGTCAATGAAATGTAGTTTTGAAACTATCTCTATTTCTTCAGCGCGCTAACGGCTAGGATTGGTCCCACAGTAAAAAATGACTTATTTATCTAAATTTTTAAATAAAGCGCTACCACAGCGCCCAGTGTAATCGCTGAGTTCCAGCAATCATGTCAAATTAAGAAGAATGTTATTTCTTGGAGTCCAATTGTCTCATTCATCACATTTATAAGGTCAAAGTCCCACAGTCAATCGTTTCACTGTTAAAAGCGATGCAACCTAGTAATCTCAGAAAAATATCGCTAAATACATGGTGGTACGAATATGTGACTCAACCGTTGTAACTCAAACGGATTGATACCGTTAGAAAGTCAATGAAATGTAGTTTTTGAAACTGTCTCTATTTCTTCAGCGCGCGCTAACGGCTAGGATTGGTCCCACAGTAAAAAATGACTTATTTATCTAAATTTTTAAATAAAGCGCTACCACAGCGCCAGTGTAATGCTGAGTTCCAGCAATCATGTCAAATTAAGAAGAATGTTATTTCTTGGAGTCCAATTGTCTCATTTATCACATTTATAAGTCAAAGTCCAAAATCAGTTCAATTAAGTCCCACAGTCAATCGTTTCACTGTTAAAAGCGATGCAACCTAGTAATATCAGAAAAATATCGCTAAATACATGTTGGTACGAATATGTGACGCAACCGTTGTAACTCAAACGGACTGATACCGTTAAAAGTCAATGAAATGTAGTTTTGAAACTGTCTCTATTTCTTCAGCGCGCGCTAACGGCTAGGATTGGTCCCACAGTAAAAAATGACTTATTTATCTAAATTTTTAAATAAAGCGCTACCACAGCGCCAGTGTAACGCTGAGTTCCAGCAATCATGTCAAATTAAGAAGAATGTTATTTCTTGGAGTCCAATTGTCTCATTTATCACATTTATAAGGTCAAAGTCAAATCAGTTCAATTAAGTCCCACAGTCAATCGTTTCACTGTTAAAAGCGATGCAACCTAGTAATATCAGAAAAATATCGCTAAATACATGTTGGTACGAATATGTGACGCAACCGTTGTAACTCAAACGGATTGATACCGTTAAAAGTCAATGAAATGTAGTTTTTGAAACTGTCTCTATTTCTTCAGCGCGCTAACGGCTAGGATTGGTCCCACAGTAAAAATGACTTATTTATCTA
>JASGCC010003302.1:0-24535 GCA_030067915.1 Hydractinia echinata | reverse complement strand
ACGGAGCGTTAAAACTGCTTGACTGTGCAGGTATTTCACCCAAAAACAGGCAAAACCCTCCAGATTGCTGAAAAGTTACCCGAAAAATACACTTGCAGTGAATATGTAGATCTGGTTGGGCATCAACGTATCATTTTGTGTCACTTACTTATTCGAATTTTTCATAAATTTCGGTTACTCATGTTTGTCATCTACTGCTTAAATACGCGGAAATACGATATTATCAGCACGCTCGTCCGCATTATGTATTTGAAAAGGCGGGCAGGATGAACGAGCAGTCTAAGGCGCTGGTTTAAGGCACCAGTCACTTCGGTGGCGCGAGTTCGAATTTGCTCCTGTCATCTTATCTTGCATGTCTGGAAATGTCGTCGGACAGAAGATCTCGTTCACGCTTAAATACTCCGTCGCCAGAACCCGGGAATCTTATCTTGCATGTCTGGAAATGTCGTCGGACAGAAGATCTCGTTTACGCTTAAATACTTTGCTGCCAGAAACACGCGAATTTTTTCAAAATATAATTAACAAGTCTTCCTCGCATTGGGAAAAGTAGCGCTTGTTCCACTTGATTTTGCTGAAACTTCCGTCTAATTTTAGAGACACCGATCTGAAGTGTTTAAGCGTCATGAGATTGCGATTTACAACTTGTTGAGAACGATGGCCCGGATGAAATATCCTTACAGTCATTTTCAACATATCTCTGTATAATTTCATAATTTCTAACATTTTACCCACAAGCAATAATTTACAGCGTTTTTATATTCAAAGTTCACTTGTCAGCGGATGGTTTAGGACTTCGGATCTTAGGATAATTGTTAGAGCAAAAACATTTCTGCTAAAGTCAGCATAAGATACTTTTTGGTTTCCCTGTATTTCCTTGGCACGGCATTTTATATCTTAAAAAGCAGGCAGCATGGCCGAGAGTCTAAGGGGCTGGTTTTAGGCACCAGTCACTTCGGTGGGGCGAGTTCTAATCTCGCTCCTGTCAATTTATCATACATGTCTAGAAATGATGTTGGACAAACGTTCTTATTTCCGCTTAACTATTTCGCCGAGAGAAATACGGGAATTTTTAAAAAAAGTATTTTACAAGTTTCGCTTGCATGAACGACGGGAGCGTTAAAACTGCTTGACTGTGCAGGTATTCCACCCAAAACAGCAAAACCCTCCAGATTGCTGAAAAGTTACCCGAAAAATACACTTGCAGTGGAATGTGTAGATCTGGTTGGGCATCAACGTATCATTTTGTGTCACTTACTTATTCGAATTTTTCATAAATTTCGGTTACTCATGTTTGTCATCTACTGCTTAAATACCGGAAATACGATATTATCAGCACGCTCGTCCGCATTATGTATTTGAAAAGGCGGGCAGGATGAACGAGCAGTCTAAGGCGCTGGTTTAAGGCACCAGTCACTTCGGTGGCGCGAGTTCGAATTTCGCTCCTGTCATCTTATCTTGCATGTCTGGAAATGTCGTCGGACAGAAGATCTCGTTCACGCTTAAATACTTCGTCGCCAGAAACCCGGAATCTTATCTTGCATGTCTGGAAATATCGCGGACAGAAGATCTCGTTTACGCTTAAATACTTTGCCGCCAGAAACACGCGAATTTTTAAAATATAATTAACAAGTCTTCCTCGCATTGGGGAAAAGTAGCGCTTGTTCCACTTGATTTTGCTGAAACTTCCGTCTAATTTTAGAGACACCGATCTGAAGTGTTTAAGCGTCATGAGATTGCGATTTACAACTTGTTGAGAACGATGGCCCGGATGAAATATCCTTACAGTCATGTTCAACATATTTCTGGATAATTTCATAATTTCTAACATTTTAACCAAAGCAATAATTAAAGGCGTTTTAATATTCAAGGTTCACTTGTCAAAACATTTTTGCTAACGTCAGAATAAGTTACTTTTTGGTTTCCCTGTACTTCCTTGGCACGGCATTTTATATCTTAAAAATCAGGCAGGATGGCCGAGCGGTCTAAGGCGCTGGTTTTAGGCACCAGTCACTTCGGTGGAGCGAGTTCAAATCTCGCTCCTGTCAACTTATCTTGCATGTCTGGAAATGTCGTCGGACAGAAGATCTCGTTTACGCTTAAATACTTTGCTGCCAGAAACACGCGAATTTTTCAAAATATAATTAACAAGTCTTCCTCGCATTGGGGAAAAGTAGCGCTGTTCCACTTGATTTTGCTGAAACTTCCGTCTAATTTTAGAGACACCGATCTGAAGTGTTTAAGCGTCATGAGATTGCGATTTACAACTTGTTGAGAACGATGGCCCGGATGAAATATCCTTACAGTCATTTCAACATATCTCTGTATAATTTCATAATTTCTAACATTTTACCCACAAGCAATAATTTACAGCGTTTTTATATTCAAAGTTCACTTGTCAGCGGATGGTTTTAGGACTTCGGATCTTAGGATAATTGGTTAGAGCAAAAACATTTCTGCTAAAGTCAGCATAAGATACTTTTTGGTTTCCCTGTATTTCCTTGCACGCATTTTAATATCTTAAAAATCAGGCAGCATGGCCGAGAGGTCTAAGGGGCTGGTTTTAGGCACCAGTCACTTCGGTGGGGCGAGTTCTAATCTCGCTCCTGTCAATTTATCATACATGTCTAGAAATGATGTTGGACAAACGTTCTTATTTCCGCTTAACTATTTCGCCGAGAGAAAATACGGAATTTTTAAAAAAAAGTATTTTACAAGTTTCGCTTGCATGAACGACGGGAGCGTTAAAACTGCTTGACTGTGCAGGTATTCCACCCAAAAACAGGCAAAACCCTCCAGATTGCTGAAAAGTTACCCGAAAAATACACTTGCAGTGGAATGTGTAGATCTGGTTGGGCATCAACGTATCATTTTGTGTCACTTACTTATTCGAATTTTTCATAAATTTCGGTTACTCATGTTTGTCATCTACTGCTTAAATACCGGAAATACGATATTATCAGCACGCTCGTCCGCATTATGTATTTGAAAAGGCGGCAGGATGAACGAGCAGTCTAAGGCGCTGGTTTAAGGCACCAGTCACTTCGGTGGCGCGAGTTCGAATTTCGCTCCTGTCATCTTATCTTGCATGTCTGGAATGTCGTCGGACAGAAGATCTCGTTCACGCTTAAATACTTCGTCGCCAGAAACCCGGGAATCTTATCTTGCATGTCTGGAAATATCGCCGGACAGAAGATCTCGTTTACGCTTAAATACTTTGCCGCCAGAAACACGCGAATTTTTTAAAATATAATTAACAAGTCTTCCTCGCATTGGGGAAAAGTAGCGCTTGTTCCACTTGATTTTGCTAAACTTCCGTCTAATTTTAGAGACACCGATCTGAAGTGTTTAAGCGTCATGAGATTGCGATTTACAACTTGTTGAGAACGATGGCCCGGATGAAATATCCTTACAGTCATGTTCAACATATTTCTGGATAATTTCATAATTTCTAACATTTTAACCACAAGCAATAATTAAAGGCGTTTTAATATTCAAGGTTCACTTGTCAAAACATTTTTGCTAACGTCAGAATAAGTTACTTTTTGGTTTCCCTGTACTTCCTTGGCACGGCATTTTATATCTTAAAAATCAGGCAGGATGGCCGAGCGGTCTAAGGCGCTGGTTTTAGGCACCAGTCACTTCGGTGGCGCGAGTTCAAATCTCGCTCCTGTCAACTTATCTTGCATGTCTGGAAATGTCGTCGGATAGAAGATCTCGTTTACGCTTAAATACTTGCGCCAGAAACCGCGAATTTTCAAAATATAATTAACAAGTCTTCCTCGCATTGGGGAAAAGTAGCGCTTGTTCCACTTGATTTTGCTTAAACATCCGTCTATTTAGAGACACCGATCTGAAGTGTTTAAGCGTCATGAGATTTCGATTTACAGCTTGTTGAGAACGGTAGTCCGGATGAAACGTCCTTACAGTCATCTTTCAACATATTTCTGGATAATTTCATAATTTCTAACATTTTACCCACAAGCAATAATTTACGGCGTTTTAATATTCAAAGTTCACTTGTCAGCGGATGGTCTTAGGACTTCGGATCTTAGGATAATTGGTTAGAGCAAAAACATTTCTGCTAACGTCAGCATAAGCTACTTTTTGGTTTCCCTGTACTTTCTTGGCACGGCATTTTATATCTTAAAAACAGGCAGGATGGCCGAGCGGTCTAAGGCGCTGGTTTTAGGCACCAGTCACTTCGGTGGCGCGAGTTCGAATCTCGCTCCTGTCAACTTATCATACATGTCTGTAAATGATGTAGGACAAACGTTCTTATTTCCGCTTAACTATTTCGCCGAGAGAAATATGGGAATTTTTAAAAAAAAAAAGTATTTTACAAGTTTCGCTTGCATGAATGACGGGAGCGCTGAAACTGCTTGACTGTGCAGGTATTCCACCCAAAAACAGGCAAACCCTCTAGATTGCTCAAAAGTCACCCGAAAATATACTTGCAGTGGAATGTGCAGAGCTAATTGGGCATCAACGTATCATTTTGTCACTTACTTATTTGAATTTTTCATCAATTTCGGTTACTCATGTTTGTCATCTAGTGCTTAAATACGCGGAAATACGATATTATCAGCACGCTCGTCCACATTATGTATTTGAAAAGGCGGGCAGGATGGCCGAGCAGTCTAAGGCGCTGGTTTAAGGCACCAGTCACTTCGTGGCGCGAGTTCAAATCTCGCTCCTGTCATCTTATCTTGCATGTCTGGAAATGTCGTCGGATAGAAGATCTTCGTCGCCAGAAACCGCGAATTTTTCAAAATATAATTAACAAGTCTTCCTCGCATTGGGAAAAGTAGCGCTTGTTCCACTTGATTTTGCTTAAACTTCCGTCTATTTTTAGAGACACCGATCTGAAGTGTTTAAGCGTCATGAGATTGCGATTTACAACTTGTTGAGAACGATGGTCCGGATGAAATATCCTTACAGTCATGTTCAACATATCTCTGTATAATTTCATAATTTCTAACATTTTACCCACAAGCAATAATTTACGGCGTTTTTAATATTCAAAGTTCACTTGTCAGCGGATGGTTTTAGGACTTCGGATCTTAGGATAATTGGTTAGAGCAAAAACATTTCGCTAAAGTCAGCATAAGATACTTTTTGGTTTCCCTGTATTTTCTTGGCACGGCATTTTATATCTTAAAAAGCAGGCAGGATGGCCGAGCGGTCTAAGGGCTGGTTTTAGGCACCAGTCACTTCGGTGGCGCGAGTTCGAATCTCGCTCCTGTCAACTTATCATACATGTCTGGAAATGATGTTGGACAAACGTTCTTATTTCCGCTTAACTATTTCGCCGAGAGAAATACGGGAATTTTAAAAAAAGTATTTTACAAGTTTCTTGCATGAATGACGGGAGCGCTAAAACTGCTTGACTGTGCAGGTATTCCACCCAAAAACAGGCAAAACCCTCTAGATTGCTAAAAGTCACCCGAAAAATACACTTGCAGTGGAATGTGTAGATCTGGTTGGGCATCAACGTATCATTTTGCGTCACTTACTTATTGAATTTTTCATAAATTTCGGTACTCATGTTTGTCATCTAGTGCTTAAATACGCGGAAATACGATATTATCAGCACGCTCGTCCACATTATGTATTTGAAAAGGCGGGCAGGATGAACGAGCAGTCTAAGGCGCTGGTTTAAGGCACCAGTCACTTCGGCGCGCGAGTTCGAAGCTCCTGCATCTTATCTTGCATGTCTGGTGTCGCGGCGAAGATCGTTCGAATACTCGTCGTGTCGGAATCTTATCTTGCATGTCTGGAAATGTCGTCGGACAGAAGATCTCGTTTACGCTTAAATACTTTGCGCCAGAAACACGCGAATTTTTCAAAATATAATTAACAAGTCTTCCTCGCATTGGGGAAAAGTAGCGCTTGTTCCACTTGATTTTGCTTAAACTTCCGTCTATTTTTAGAGACACCGATCTGAAGTGTTTAAGCGTCATGAGATTCGATTTACAACTTGTTGAGAACGATGGTCCGGATGAAAATCCTTACAGTCATGTTCAACATATCTCTGTATAATTTCATAATTTCTAACATTTTACCCACAAGCAATAATTTACGGCGTTTTATATTCAAAGTTCACTTGTCAGCGGATGGTTTTAGGACTTCGGATCTTAGGATAATTGGTTAGAGCAAAAACATTTCTGCTAAGTCAGCATAAGCTACTTTTTGGTTTCCCTGTATTTCTTGGCACGGCATTTTATATCTTAAAAAGCAGGCAGGATGGCCGAGCGGTCTAAGGGCTGGTTTTAGGCACCAGTCACTTCGGTGGCGCGAGTTCTAATCTCGCTCCTGTCAACTTATCATACATGTCTGGAAATGACGTTGGACAAACGTTCTTATTTCCGCTTAACTATTTCGCCGAGAGAAATACGGGAATTTTAAAAAAAGTATTTTACAAGTTTCGCTTGCATGAATGACGGGAGCTGAAACTGCTTGACTGTGCAGGTATTCCACCCAAAAACAGGCAAAACCCTCTAGATTGCTCAAAAGTCACCCGAAAAATACACTTGCAGTGGAATGTGTAGATCTGGTTGGGCATCAACGTATCATTTTGTGTCACTTACTTATTTAAATTTTTCATAAATTTCGGTTACTCATGTTTGTCATCTAGTGCTTAAATACGCGGAAATACGATATTATCTGCACGCTCGTCCACATTATGTATTTGAAAAGGCGGGCAGGATGAACGAGCAGTCTAAGGCGCTGGTTTAAGGCACCAGTCACTTCGGTGCGCGAGTTCGAATTCGCTCCTGATCTTGCATGTCGAATGTCGTCGAAATCGTCGCATCTTCGTCAATCTTATCTTGCATGTCTGGAAATGTCGTCGGACAGAAATCTCGTTTACGCTTAAATACTTTGCCGCCAAAACACGCGAATTTTTAAAATATAATTAACAAGTCTTCCTCGCATTGGGGAAAAGTAGCGCTTGTTCCACTTGATTTTGCTTAAACTTCCGTCTATTTTAGAGACACCGATCTGAAGTGTTTAAGCGTCATGAGATTTCGATTTACAACTTGTTGAGAACGATGGTCCGGATGAAATCCTTACAGTCATGTTCAACATATTTCTGGATAATTTCATAATTTCTAACATTTTACCACAAGCAATAATTTAGGCGTTTTAATATTCAAGGTTCACTTGTCAAAACATTTTTGCTAACGTCAGAATAAGCTACTTTTTGGTTTCCCTGTACTTTCTTGGCACGGCATTTTATATCTTAAAAAGCAGGCAGGATGGCCGAGCGGTCTAAGGCGCTGGTTTTAGGCACCAGTCACTTCGGTGGCGCGAGTTCGAATCTCGCTCCTGTCAACTTATCATACATGTCGGAAATGACGTCGGAAAACGTTCTTATTTCCGCTTAACTATTTCGCCGAGAGAAATATGCGAATTTAAAAAAAGTATTTTACAAGTTTCGCTTGCATGAATGACGGGGCGCTGAAACTGCTTGACTGTGCAGGTATTCTCCACAAACAGGCAAAACCCTCTAGATTGCTCAAAAGTCACCCGAAAAATACACTTGCAGTGGAATGTGCAGAGCTGGTTGGGCATCAACGTATCATTTTGTGTCACTTACTTATTTAAATTTTTGATAAATTTCGGTCATTCATGTTTGTCATCTAGTGCTTAAATACGCGGAAATACGATATTATCTGCACGCTCGTCCACATTATGTATTTGAAAAGGCGGGCAGGATGGAGCGCGTCTAAGGCGCTGGTTTAAGGCACCAGTCACTTCGGTGGCGCGAGTTCGAATCTCGCTCCTGTCATCTTATCTTGCATGTCTGGAAATGTCGTCGGACAGAAGATCTCGTTTACGCTTAAATACTTTGCCGCCAGAAACACGCGAATTTTCAAAATATAATTAACAAGTCTTCCTCGCATTGGGGAAAAGTAGCGCTTGTTCCACTTGATTTTGCTTAAACTTCCGTCTATTTTTAGAGACACCGATCTGAAGTGTTTAAGCGTCATGAGATTTCGATTTACACTTGTTGAGAACGATAGTCCGGATGAAACGTCCTTACAGTCATGTTCAACATATTCTGGATAATTTCATAATTTCTAACATTTTACCACAAGCAATAATTTAGGCGTTTTAATATTCAAGGTTAACTTGTCAAAACATTTCGCTAACGTCAGCATAAGCTACTTTTTGGTTTCCTGTACTTTCTTGGCACGGCATTTTATATCTTAAAAAGCAGGCAGGATGGCCGAGCGGTCTAAGGCGCTGGTTTTAGGCACCAGTCACTTCGGTGGCGCGAGTTCGAATCTCGCTCCTGTCAACTTATCATACATGTCTGGAAATGATGTGGACAAACGTTCTTATTTCCGCTTAACTATTTCGCCGAGAGAAATACGGGAATTTTAAAAAAAGTATTTTACAAGTTTCGCTTGCATGAATGACGGGAGCGCTGAAACTGCTTGACTGTGCAGGTATTCCACCCAAAAACAGGCAAAACCCTCTAGATTGCTCAAAAGTCACCCGAAAAATACACTTGCAGTGGAATGTGCAGAGCTGGTTGGGCATCAACGTATCATTTTGGTCACTTACTTATTTAAATTTTTCATAAATTTCGGTTACTCATGTTTGTCATCTAGTGCTTAAATACGGAAATACGATATTATCTGCACGCTCGTCCACATTATGTATTTGAAAAGGCGGGCAGGATGAACGAGCAGTCTAAGGCGCTGGTTTAAGGCACCAGTCACTTCGGTGGCGCGAGTTCGAATCTCGCTCCTGTCATCTTATCTTGCATGTCTGGAAATGTCGTCGGATAGAAGATCTCGTTTACGCTTAAATACTTTGTCGCCAGAAACCCGCGAATTTTTCAAAATATAATTAACAAGTCTTCCTCGCATTGGGGAAAAGTAGCGCTTGTTCCACTTGATTTTGCTTAAACTTCCGTCTATTTTTAGAGACACCGATCTGAAGTGTTTAAGCGTCATGAGATTCGATTTACAACTTGTTGAGAACGATGGCCCGGATGAAAATCCTTACAGTCATGTTCAACATATCTCTGTATAATTTCATAATTTCTAACATTTTACCCACAAGCAATAATTTACGGCGTTTTAAATTCAAAGTTCACTTGTCAGCGGATGGTTTTAGGACTTCGGATCTTAGGATAATTGGTTAGAGCAAAAACATTTCTGCTAAAGTCAGCATAAGATACTTTTTGGTTTCCCTGTATTTCTTGGCACGGCATTTTATATCTTAAAAAGCAGGCAGGATGGCCGAGGTCTAAGGGCTGGTTTTAGGCACCAGTCACTTCGGTGGCGCGAGTTCGAATCTCGCTCCTGTCAACTTATCATACATGTCTGGAAATGATGTGGACAAACGTTCTTATTTCCGCTTAACTATTTCGCCGAGAGAAATACGGGAATTTTTAAAAAAAGTATTTTACAAGTTTCGCTTGCATGAATGACGGGAGCGCTAAAACTGCTTGACTGTGCAGGTATTCCACCCAAAAACAGGCAAAACCCTCTAGATTGCTGAAAGTCACCCGAAAAATACACTTGCAGTGGAATGTGTAGATCTGGTTGGGCATCAACGTATCATTTTGGTCACTTACTTATTCGAATTTTTCATAAATTTCGGTTACTCATGTTTGTCATCTAGTGCTTAAATACGCGGAAATACGATATTATCTGCACGCTCGTCCACATTATGTATTTGAAAAGGCGGGCAGGATGAACGAGCAGTCTAAGGCGCTGGTTTAAGCACCAGTCACTTCGGGGCGCGAGTTCGAATTTCTCCTGCATCTTATCTTGCATGTCTGGAAATCGTCGGCGAAGATCTCGTTTCTTAAATACTCGTCGCCAGAAACCGGAATCTTATCTTGCATGTCTGGAAATGTCGTCGGACAGAAGATCTCGTTTACGCTTAAATACTTTGCGCCAGAAACACGCGAATTTTTCAAAATATAATTAACAAGTCTTCCTCGCATTGGGGAAAAGTAGCGCTTGTTCCACTTGATTTTGCTTAAACTTCCGTCTATTTTAGAGACACCGATCTGAAGTGTTTAAGCGTCATGAGATTTCGATTTACAACTTGTTGAGAACGATGGTCCGGATGAAAATCCTTACAGTCATTTCAACATATCTCTGATAATTTCATAATTTCTAACATTTTACCCACAAGCAATAATTTACGGCGTTTTAATATTCAAAGTTCACTTGTCAGCGGATGGTTTTAGGACTTCGGATCTTAGGATAATTGGTTAGAGCAAAAACATTTCTGCTAAGTCAGCATAAGCTACTTTTTGGTTTCCCTGTATTTCTTGGCACGGCATTTTATATCTTAAAAAGCAGGCAGGATGGCCGAGGTCTAAGGGCTGGTTTTAGGCACCAGTCACTTCGGTGGCGCGAGTTCGAATCTCGCTCCTGTCAACTTATCATACATGTCTGGAAATGATGTGGACAAACGTTCTTATTTCCGCTTAACTATTTCGCCGAGAGAAATACGGGAATTTTTAAAAAAATTTTTACAAGTTTCGCTTGCATGAATGACGGGAGCGCAAAACTGCTTGACTGTGCAGGTATTCCCCAAAAACAGGCAAAACCTCTAGATTGCTAAAAGTCACCCGAAAAATACACTTGCAGTGGAATGTGTAGAGCTGGTTGGGCACAACGTATCATTTTGTGTCACTTACTTATTCGAATTTTTCATAAATTTCGGTTACTCATGTTTGTCATCTAGTGCTTAAATACGCGGAAATACGATATTATCTGCACGCCGTCCACATTATGTATTTGAAAAGGCGGGCAGGATGGCCGAGCGGTCTAAGGCGCTGGTTTAGGCACCAGTCACTTCGGTGGCGCGAGTTCGAATCTCGCTCCTGTCAACTTATCATATATGTCTGGAAATGACGTCGGACAAACATTCTTAATTCCGCTTAACTATTTCGCCGAGAGAAATATGCGAATTTAAAAAAAGAGTATTTTACATGTTTCGCTTGCATGAATGAGGGGTTGGCCTGAAACTGCTTGACTGTGCTGGTATTCCACCCACAAACAGGCAAAACCCTCTAGATTACTCAAAAGTCACCCGAAAAATACACTTGCAGTGGAATGTGCAGAGCTGGTTGGGCATCAACGTATCATTTTGTGTCACTTACTTATTTAAATTTTTGATAAATTTCGGTCATTCATGTTTGTCATCTAGTGCCTAAATACGCGGAAATACGATATTATTCGCACGCTCGTCCACATTATGTATTTGAAAAAGCGGGTAGGATGGCCCAGCGGTCTAACGCGCTGGTTTAAGGCACCAGTCACTTCGGTGGCGCGAGTTCGAATCTCGCTCTTGTCATCTTATCTTGCATGTCTGGAAATGACGTCGGACAGAAGATCTCGTTTACGCTTAAATACTTTGCCGCCAGAATCACGCGAATTTTCCAAAATATAATTAACAAGTCTTCCTTGCATTGGGGAAAAGTAGCGCTTGTTCCACTTGATTTTGCTTAAACTTCCGTATATCTTTAGGGACACCGATCTTATGTGTTTAAGCGTCATCAGATTTCGATTTACAACTTGTTGAGAACGATAGTCCGGATGAAAAGTCCTCACAGTCATGTTCAACATAATTCTGGATAATTTCATAATTTCTAACATTTTAACCACAAGCAATAATTAAAGGCATTTTAATATTCAAGGTTCACTTGTCAAAACATTTCTGCTAACGTCAGAATAAGTTACTTTTTGGTTTCCTGTACTTTCTTGGCACGGCATTTTATATCTTAAAAATGAGGCAGGATGGCCGAGCGGTCTGAGGCGCGGTTTTAGGCACCAGTCACTTCGGTGGCGCAAGTTCGAATCTCGCTCCTGTCAACGTCTCATACATGTCTGGATATGTCGTCGGACAGAATATCTCGTTTACGCTTAAGTACTTTGCCGCCAGAAACACGCGAATTTTTCACAATATAATTAACAAGTCTTCCTCGCATTGGGGAAAAGTAGCACTTGTTCCACTTGATTTTGCTTAAACTTCCGTGTATTTTTAGAGACACCGATCTTATGTGTTTAAGCGTCATCAGATTTCGATTTACAACTTGTTGAGAACGATAGTCCGGATGAAAAGTCCTCACAGTCATGTTCAACATAATTCTGGATAATTTCATAATTTCTAACATTTTAACCACAAGCAATAATTAAAGGCGTTTTAATATTCAAGGTTCACTTGTCAAATCATTTCTGCTAACGTCAGAATAAGTTACTTTTTGGTTTCCTGTACTTTCTTGGCACGGCATTTTATATCATAAAAATGAGGCAGGATGGCCAAGCGGTCTAAGGCGCCGGTTTTAGGCACCAGTCACTTCGGTGGCGCGAGTTCGAATCTCGCTTCTGTCATCTTTTGTTGCATGTCTGGAAATATCGTCGGACAGAAGATCTCGTTTACGCTTAAGTACTTTGCTGCCAGAAACACCGAATTTTTCCAAATATAATTAACAAGTCTTCCTCGCATTGGGGAAAAGTAGCGCATGTTCCACTTGATTTTGCTTAAACTTCCGTCTATTTTTAGAGAAACCGATCGTAAGTGTTTAACCGTCATCAGAATTACGATTTACAACTTGTTGAGAACGATAGTGCGGATGAAAAGTCCTTACAGTCATGTTCAACATATTTCTGGATAATTTCATAATTTCTAACATTTTACCCACAAGAAATAATTAAAGGCGTTTTAATATTCAAGGTTCACTTGTCAAATTATTTCCGCTAACGTCAGCATGAGCTACTTTTTGGTTTCCCTGTACTTTCTTGGCACGGCATTTTATATCTTAAAAAGCAGGCAGGATGGCCGAGCGGTCTAATGCGCTGGTTTTAGGCACCAGTCACTTGGGTGGCGCGAGTTCGAATCTCGCCCCTGTCAACGTATCATACATGTCTGGATATGTCGTTGGACAGAAGATCTCGTTTATGCTTAAGTACTTTGCCGCCAGAAACACGGAAATTTTTCAAAATATAATTAACAAGTCTTCCTCGCATTGGGAAAAGTAGCGCTTGTCCACTTGATTTTGCTTAAACTTCCGCCTATTTTTTAGAGACACCGATCTTATGTGTTTAAGCGTCATCAGACTTCGATTTACAACTTGTTGGAACGATAGTCGGTATGAAAGTCCTTACAGTCATGTTCAACATATTTCTGGATAATTTCATAATTTCTAACATTTCAACCACAAGCAATAATTAAAGGCGTTTTAATATTCAAGGTTCACTTGTCAAAACATTTTTGCTAACGTCATAATAAGTTACTTTTTGGTTTCCCTGTACTTCGTTGGCACGGCATTTTATATCTTAAAAAGCAGGCAGAATGGCCGAGCGGTCTAAGGCGCTGGTTTTGGCACCAGTCACTTCGGTGGCGCGAGTTCGAATCTCGCTCCTGTCAACTTATCATACATGTCCGGAAATGACGTCTGAAAAACGTTCTTATTTCCGCTTAGCTATTTCGCCGAGAGAAATATGCGAACTTTAAAAAAAGTATTTTACAAGTTTCGCTTGCATGAATGACTGGGGCGCTGAAACTGCTTGACTGTGCAGGTATTCTGCACACAAACAGGCAAAACCCTCTAGATTGCTCAAAAGTCACCCGAAAAATACACTTGCAGTGGAATGTGCAGAGCTGGTTGGGCATCAACGTATCATTTTGTGTCACTTACTTTTTAAATTTTGATAAATTTCGGTCATTCATGTTTGTCATCTAGTGCTAAATACGCGGAAATACGATATTATCTGCACGCTCGTCCACATTATGTATTTGAAAAGGCGGGTAGGATGGCGAGCGGTCTAAGGCGCTGGTTTAAGGCACCAGTCACTTCGGTGGCGCGAGTTCGAATCTCGCTCCTGTCATCTTATCTTGCATGTCTGGAAATGTCGTCGGACAGAAGATCTCGTTTACGCTTAAATACTTTGCCGCCAGAAACACGCCAATTTTCCAAAATATAATTAACAAGTCTTCCTCGCATTGGGGAAAAGTAGCGCTTGTTCCACTTGATTTTGCTTAAACTTCCGTCTATTTTTAGAGACACCGATCTGATGTGTTTAAGCGTCATCAGATTTCGATTTACAGCTTGTTGAGAACGATAGTCCGGATGAAAAGTCCTTACAGTCATGTTCAACATATTTCTGGATAATTTCATAATTTCTAACATTTTAACCACAAGCAATAATTAAAGGCGTTTTAATATTCAAGGTTCACTTGTCAAAACATTTCCGCTAACGTCAGAATAAGTACTTTTTGGTTTCCCTGTACTTTCTTGGCACGGCATTTTATATCTTAAAAGCAGGCAGGATGGCCGAGCGGTCTAAGGCGCTGGTTTAGGCACCAGTCACTTCGTGGCGCGAGTTCAAATCTCGCTCCTGTCAACTTATCATATATGTCTGGAAATGACGTCGGACAAACGTTCTTATTTCTGCTTAACTATTTCGCCGAGAGAAATATGCGAATTTAAAAAAAAATTTTACAAGTTTCGCTTGCATGAATGACGGGGCGCTGAAACTGCTTGACTGTGCAGGTATTCCCCAAAACAGGCAAAACCCTCTAGATTGCTCAAAAGTCACCCGAAAAATACACTTGCAGTGGAATGTGCAGAGCTGGTTGGGCATCAACGTATCATTTTGTGTCACTTACTTATTTAAATTTTTGATAAATTTCGGTCATTCATGTTTGTCATCTAGTGCTTAAATACGCGAAATACGATATTATCTGCACGCTTCGTCCACATTATGTATTTGAAAATGGCGCAGGATGGCCGAGCGGTCTAAGGCGCTGGTTTAAGGCCAGTCACTTCGGTGGCGCGAGTTCGAATCTCGCTCCTGTCATTTATCTTGCATGTCTGGAAATGTCGTCGGACAGAAGATCTCGTTTACGCTTAATACTTTGCCGCCAGAAACACGAAATTTTTCAAAATATAATTAACAAGTCTTCCTCGCATTGGGGAAAAGTAGCGCTTGTTTTCCACTTGATTTTGCTTAACTTCCGTGTATTTTAGAGACCCGATCTTATGTGTTTAAGCGTCATCAGATTTCGATTTACAACTTGTTGAGAACGATAGTCCGATGAAAAGTCCTCACAGTCATGTTCAACATAATTCTGGATAATTTCATAATTTCTAACATTTAACCACAAGCAATAATTAAAGGCGTTTTAATATTCAAGTTACACTTGTCAAAAACATTTCTGCTAACGTCAGAATAAGTTACCTTTTTGGTTTCCCTGTACTTTCTTGGCACGGCATTTAATTTTTTTAAAATAGGCAGGATGGCCCGAGCGGTCTAAGACGCCGGTTTTAGGCAGCAGTCACTTCGGTGCGCGAGTTCGAATCTCGCTCCTGTCATCTTAATCTTGCATGTCTGGAAATGTCGTCGGACAGAAGATCTCGTTTACGCTTAAGTACTTTGCCGACAGAAACACCCGAACTTTTCCAAATATAATTAACAAGTCTTCCTCGCATTGGGGAAAAGTAGCGCATGTTCCACTTGATTTGCTTAAACTTCCCGTCTATTTTTAGAGAACCGATCTTAAGTGTTTAACCGTCATCAGATTACGATTTACAACTTGTTGAGAACTATAGTGCGGATGAAAAGTCCTTACAGTCATGTTCAACATATTTCTGGATAATTTTCATAATTTCTAACATTTTACCCACAAGAAATAATTAAAGGCGTTTTAATATTTAAGTTTCACTTGTCAAAACATTTCTGCTAACGTCAGAATAAGTTACTTTTTGGTTTCCTGTACTTTCTGGCACGGCATTTTATATCTTAAAAATGAGGCAGAATGGCGAGCGGTCTAAAGCGCCGGTTTTAGGCACCAGTCACTTCGTGGGCGCGAGTTCGAATCTCGCTCCTGTCATCTTATCTTGCATGTCTGGAAATGTCGTCGGACAGACATCTCGTTTACGCTTAAGTATTTGCTGCAGAAAATCCCGAATTTTTCCAAATATAATTAACAAGTCTTCCTAGCATTGGGGGAAGTAGCGCATGTTCCACTTGATTTTGCTTAAACTTCCGTCTATTTTTTAGAGAAACCGATCTTAAGTGTTTTAACCGTCATCAGATTACGATTTACAACTTGTTGAGCAACGATAGTGCGAATGAAATGTCCTTACAGTCATGTTCAACATATTTCTGGATAATTTCATAATTTCTAACATTTTACCCACAAGAAATATAAAGGCGTTTTAATATTCAAGGTTCACTTGTCAAATTATTTCCGCTAACGTCAGCATGAGCTACTTTTGGTTTCCTGTACTTTCTTGGCACGGCATTTTATATCTTAAAAAGCAGGCAGGATGGCCGAGCGGTCTAATGCGCTTGTTTTAGGCACCAGTCACTTCGGTGGCGCAGTTCGAATCTGCTCCTGTCAACTTATCATACAATGTCCGGAAATGACGTCGGAAAAACGTTCTTATTTCCGCTTAGCTATTTCGCCGAGAGAAATATGCGAACTTTAAAAAAGTATTTTACAAGTTTCGCTTGCATGATGACTGGGGGGCGCTGAAACTGCTTGACTGTGCAGGTATTCTGCACACAAACAGGCAAACCCTCTAGATTGCTCAAAAGTCACCTGAAAAAAATACACTGGCATGAATGTGCAGAGCTGGTTGGGCATCAACGTATCAATTTGTGTCACTTATTTATTTAAATTTTTGATAAGTTTCGGTCATTCATGTTTGTCATCTAGTGCCTAAATACGCGGAAATACGAATCTATCTGCACGCCCGTCATATTATGTATTTGTAAAGGCGGGTAGGATGGACGAGCGGTCTAAGGCGCAGGTTTAAGGCACCAGTCACTTCGGTGGCGCGAGTTCGAATCTCGCTCCTGTCATCTTATCTTGCATGTCTGGAAATGTCGTCGGACGGAAGATCTCGTTCACGCTTAAGTACTTTTTCCGCCAGAATCAGGCGAATTTTTCAAAGTATAATTAACAAGTCTTCCTCGCATTGGGGAAAGGTAGCGCTTGTTCCACTTGATTTTGCTCAAACTTCCGTCTATTTTTAGAGATACCGATCTTAAGTGTTTAAGCGTCATCAGATTTCGATTAACAACTTGTTGAGAACGATAGTCCGGATGAAAAGTCCTTACAGTCATGTTCAACATATTTCTGCATAATTTTATAATTACTAACATTTTATCCACAAGCAATAATTAAAGGCGTTTTAATATTCAAGGTTCACTTGTCAAAACATTTCTCGTAACGTCAACATAAGCTAATTTTTGGTTTCCCTGTACTTTCTTGACACGGCATTTTATATCTTAAAAAGCAGGCAGGATTCCCGAGCGGTCTAAGGCGCTGTTTTTAGGCACCAGTCCCTTCGGTGGCGCGAGTTCGAATCTCCCTCCTGTCAACTTATCATTACATGTCTGGAAATGACGTCGTACAAACGTTCTTATTTCCGCTTAACTATTTCGCCCAAAGAAATATGCGAATTTAAAAAAAAATTATTTTACAAGTTTCGCTTGTATGAATGACTGGTTCCTTTAACCAGCGCCTTAGACCACTCGGCCATCCTGCCCACCTTTTCAAATACATAATGTGGACGAGCGTGCAGATAATATCGTATTTCCGCGTATTTAGGCACTAGATGACAAACATGAATGACCGAAATTTATCAAAAATTTAAATAATTAAGTGACACAAAATGTTACGTTGATGCCCAACCAGCTCTGCACATTCCTCTGCAAGTGTATTTTTCGGGTGAAGTTTGAGCAATCTAGAGGGTTTTCCTGTTTGTGGGCGGAATAACTGCACAGTCAAGCAGTTTCAGCGCCCCAGTCATTCATGCAAGCGAAACTTGTAAAATAATTTTTTTTAAATTCGCATATTTCTCTCGGCGAAATAGTTTAAGCGGAAATAAGAACGGTTTGTACGACGTCATTTCCAGACATGTTATGATAAGTTGACAGGAGCGAGATTCGAATCGCGCCACTGAAGGGACTGGTGCCCTAAAACCAGCGCCTTAGACCGCTCGACCATCCTTCCTGCTTTTTAAGATATAAAATGCCGTGCCAAGAAAGTTACAGGGAAAACCAAAAAGTAGCTTATGCTGACGTTAACGGAAATGTTTTGACAAGCTGAACCTTGAATATTAAAACGCCTTAAATTATTGCGTGTGAGTAAAATGTTTAGAAATTATGAAATTATCCAGAAATAAGGTGAAACATGACTGTAAGGACTTTTCATCCGGACTATCATTCTCAACAAGGTGTAAATCCGAAATCTCCTGACGCTTAAACACTTCAGATCGGTGTCTCTAAAAAATAGACAGAAGTTTATGCAAAATCAAGTGGAACAAGCGCTACTATTCCCCAATGCGAGGAAGACTTGTTAATTATATTTTGGAAAAATCGCGTGTTTTCTGGCGGCAAAGTATTTAAGCGTAAACGATATGTTCTGTCCGACGACATTTCCAGACATGCAAGATAAGATGACAGGAGCGAGATTCGAATTCGCGCCACCACAGTGACTAGTGCCTTAAACCAGCGCCTTAGACCGACCGGTCATCCTGCCCGCCTTTTCAAATACATAATGTGGACAAGCGTGCAGATAATATCGTATTTCCGCGTATTTAAGCACTATATGACAAACATGAATGACCGAAATTTATCAAAAAATTAAATAAGTAAGTGACACAAAATGATACGTTGATGCCCAACAAGCTCTGCACATTCCTCTGCAAGTGTATTTCTCGGGTGATTTTGAGCAATCTAGAGGGTTTTGCCTGTTTGTGGGCGGAATGCCTGCAAAGTCAAGCAGTTTCAGCGCCCACGTCATTCATGCAAGCGAAACTTGTAAAATACTTTTTTTTTAAATTCGCATATTTCTCTTGTCGAAATAGTTAAGCGGAAATAAGAACGTTCGCCCGACGTCATCTCCAGACATGTATGATACATTGACAGGAGCGAGATTCGAACTCGCGACACCGAAGTGACTGGTGCCTTAAAACCGGCGCCTTAGACCGCTCGGCCATCCTGCCTGCTTTTTAAGATATAAAATGCCGGTGCCAAGAAAGTACAGGGAAATCAAAAGGTAGCTTAAGCTGACGTTAGCGGAATTGTTTTGACAAGTGAACCTTGAATATTAAAACGCCTTTAATTATTGCTTGTGGTAAATGTTTTGAAATTATGAAATTAATCCAGAAATATGTTGAACATGACTGTAAGGACTTTTATCCGAACTATCATTTCTTAACGGAAATTGTAAATCTGAAAATCTGATGACGCTTAAAACACATAAGATCGGTGTCTCTAAAAATAGACGGAAGTGTAAGCAAAATCAAGTGGAACAAGAGCGCTGCTTTTCCCCAATGCGAGGAAGACTTGTTAATTATATTTTGAAAATTCGCGTGTTTCTGGCCGCAAAGTACTTAAGCGTAAACGAGATCTTCTGTCCGACGACATTTCCAGACATGCAAGATAAGATGACAGGGAGCGAGATTCGAACTCGCGCCACCGAAGTGACGTGGTGCCTTAAACCAGCGCCTTAGACCGCTCGGCCATCCTGCCCGCCTTTTCAAATACATAATGTGGACAAGCGTGCAGATAATATCGTATTTCCCGGGTATTTAAGCACTATATGAAAACATGAATGACCGAAATTTATCAACAATTTAAATAAATACAGTGACACAAAATGATACGTTGATGCCCAACCAGCTCTGCACATTCCTCTGCAAGTGTATTTTTCGGGTGACTTTGAGCAATCTAGAGGGTTTTGCCTGTTTGTGGGCGAATACCTGCAAGTCAAGCAGTTTCAGCGCCCCCGTCATTCATGCAAGCGAAACTTGGAAAATACTGTTTTTTTTAAATTGCATAATTCTCTCGGCGAAAATAGTTAAGCGGAAATAAGAACGTTTGTTCGAGTCATTTCCAGGACATGTATGATTTGTTTACAGAGCGAGATTCGAACTCGCGCCCACCGAAGTGACTGGTGCCTAAAACCATCGCCTTTGACCGCTCGGCCATCTTGCCTGCTTTTTAAGATATAAAATGCCGTGCCAAGAAAGTACAGGGAAACCAAAAAGTAGCTTATGCTGACGTTAGGAAATGTTTTGACAAGTGAACCTTGAATATTAAAACGCCTAATTATTGCTTGTGGTAAAATGTTAGAAATTATGAAATTATCCAGAAATATGTTGAACATGACTGTAAGGACTTTTCATCCGGACTATCGTTCTCAACAAGTTGTAAATCGAAATCTGATGACGCTTAAACACTTAAGATCGGTGTCTCTAAAAATAGACGGAAGTTTAAGCAAAATCAAGTGGAACAAGCGCTACTTTTCCCCAATGCGAGGAAGACTTGTTAATTATATTTTGAAAATTCGCGTGTTTCTGGCGGCAAAGTACTTAAGCGTAAACGAGATCTTCTGTCCGACGACATTTCCAGACATGCAAGATAAGATGACAGGAGCGAGATTCGAACTCGCGCCACCGAAGTGACTGGTGCCTTAAACCAGCGCCTTAGACCGCTCGGCCATCCTGCCCGCCTTTTCAAATACATAATGTGGACAGCGTGCAGATAATATCGTATTTCCGCGTATTTAAGCACTAGATGACAAACATGAATGACCGAAATTTATCAAAAATTTAAATAAGTAAGTGACACAAATGATACGTTGATGCCCAACCAGCTCTGCACATTCCTCTGCAAGTGTATTTTTCGGGTGACTTTTGAGCAATCTAGAGGGTTTTGCCTGTTTGTGGGCGGAATACCTGCACAGTCAAGCAGTTTCAGCGCCCCAGTCATTCATGCAAGCGAAACTTGTAAAATAATTTTTTTTTAAATTCGCATATTTCTCTCGGCGAAATAGTTAAGCGGAAATAAGAACGTTTGTCGACGTCATTTCCAGACATGTATGATAAGTTGACAGGAGCGAGATTCGAACTCGCGCCACCGAAGTGACTGGTGCCTAAAACCAGCGCCTTAGACCGCTCGGCCATCCTGCCTGCTTTTTAAGATATAAAATGCCGTGCCAAGAAAGTACAGGGAAACCAAAAAGTAGCTTATGCTGACGTTAGCGGAAATGTTTTGACAAGTGAACCTTGAATATTAAAACGCCTTTAATTATTGCTTGTGTAAAATGTTAGAAATTATGAAATTATCCAGAAATATGTTGAACATGACTGTAAGGACTTTTCATCCGGACTATCGTTCTCAACAAGTGTAAATCGAAATCATGACGCTTAAACACTTCAGATCGGTGTCTCTAAAAATAGACGAAGTTTAAGCAAAATCAAGTGGAACAAGGCTACTTTTCCCCAATGCGAGGAAGACTTGTTAATTATATTTTTGAAAATTCGCGTGTTTCTGGCGGCAAAGTATTAAGCGTAAACGAGATCTTCTGTCCGACGACATTTCCAGACATGCAAGATAAGATGACAGGAGCGAGATTCGAACTCGCGCCACCGAAGTGACTGGTGCCTTAAACCAGCGCCTTAGACCGCTCGGCCATCCTGCCGCCTTTTCAAATACATAATGTGGACAGCGTGCAGATAATATCGTATTTCCGCGTATTTAAGCACTAGACAAACATGAATGACCGAAATTTATCAAAAATTTAAATAAGTAAGTGACACAAAATGATACGTTGATGCCCAACCAGCTCTGCACATTCCTCTGCAAGTGTATTTTTCGGGTGACTTTTGAGCAATCTAGAGGGTTTTGCCTGTTTGTGGGCGGAATACCTGCACAGTCAAGCAGTTTCAGCGCCCAGTCATTCATGCAAGCGAAACTTGTAAAATACTTTTTTTTAAATTCGCATATTTCTCTCGGCGAAATAGTTAAGCGGAAATAAGAACGTTTGTCGGACGTCATTTCCAGACATGTATGATATTGACAGGAGCGAGATTCGAACTCGCGCCACCGAAGTGACTGGTGCCTAAAACCAGCGCCTTAGACCGCTCGGCCATCCTGCCTGCTTTTTAAGATATAAAATGCCGTGCCAAGAAAGTACAGGGAAACCAAAAAGTAGCTTATGCTGACGTTAGCGGAAATGTTTTGACAAGTGAACCTTGAATATTAAAACGCCTTTAATTATTGCTTGTGGTAAAATGTTAGAAATTATGAAATTATCCAGAAATATGTTGAACATGACTGTAAGGACTTTTCATCCGGACTATCGTTCTCAACAAGTTGTAAATCGAAATCTGATGACGCTTAAACACTTAAGATCGGTCTCTAAAAATAGACGGAAGTTTAAGCAAAATCAAGTGGAACAAGCGCTACTTTTCCCCAATGCGAGGAAGACTTGTTAATTATATTTTGAAAATTCGCGTGTTTCTGGCGGCAAAGTACTTAAGCGTAAACGAGATCTTCTGTCCGACGACATTTCCAGACATGCAAGATAAGATGACAGGAGCGAGATTCGAACTCGCGCCACCGAAGTGACTGGTGCCTTAAACCAGCGCCTTAGACCTCGGCCATCCTGCCCGCCTTTTCAAATACATAATGTGGACAGCGTGCAGATAATATCGTATTTCCGCGTATTTAGCACTAGATGACAAACATGAATGACCGAAATTTATCAAAAATTTAAATAAGTAAGTGACACAAAATGATACGTTGATGCCCAACCAGCTCTGCACATTCCTCTGCAAGTGTATTTTTCGGGTGACTTTTGAGCAATCTAGAGGGTTTTGCCTGTTTGTGGCGGAATACCTGCAAGTCAAGCAGTTTCAGCGCCCCGTCATTCATGCAAGCGAAACTTGTAAAATACTTTTTTTTAAATTCGCATATTTCTCTCGGCGAAATAGTTAAGCGGAAATAAGAACGTTTGTCGACGTCATTTCCAGACATGTATGATATTGACAGGAGCGAGATTCGAACTCGCGCCACCGAAGTGACTGGTGCCTAAAACCAGCGCCTTAGACCGCTCGGCCATCCTGCCTGCTTTTTAAGATATAAAATGCCGTGCCAAGAAAGTACAGGGAAACCAAAAAGTAGCTTATGCTGACGTTAGCGAAATGTTTTGACAAGTGAACCTTGAATATTAAAACGCCTAAATTATTGCTTGTGGTAAAATGTTAGAAATTATGAAATTATCCAGAAATATGTTGAACATGACTGTAAGGACTTTTCATCCGGACTATCGTTCTCAACAAGTTGTAAATCGAAATCTGATGACGCTTAAACACTTCAGATCGTGTCTCTAAAAATAGACGGAAGTTTAAGCAAATCAAGTGGAACAAGCGCTACTTTTCCCAATGCGAGGAAGACTTGTTAATTATATTTTGAAAATTCGCGTGTTTCTGGCGGCAAAGTACTTAAGCGTAAACGAGATCTTCTGTCCGACGACATTTCCAGACATGCAAGATAAGATGACAGGAGCGAGATTCGAACTCGCGCCACCGAAGTGACTGGTGCCTTAAACCAGCGCCTTAGACCGCTCGGCCATCCTGCCCGCCTTTTCAAATACATAATGTGGACAGCGTGCAGATAATATCGTATTTCCGCGTATTTAAGCACTAGATGACAAACATGAATGACCGAAATTTATCAAAAATTTAAATAAGTAAGTGACACAAAATGATACGTTGATGCCCAACCAGCTCTGCACATTCTCTACAAGTGTATTTTTCGGGTGACTTTTAGCAATCTAGAGGGTTTTGCCTGTTTGTGGCGGAATACCTGCAAAGTCAAGCAGTTTCAGCGCCCCGTCATTCATGCAAGCGAAACTTGTAAAATACTTTTTTTTAAATTCGCATATTTCTCTCGGCGAAATAGTTAAGCGGAAATAAGAACGTTTGTCGACGTCATTTCCAGACATGTATGATAAGTTGATTCGAACTCGCGCCACCGAAGTGACTGGTGCCTAAAACCAGCGCCTTAGACCGCTCGGCCATCCTGCCTGCTTTTTAAGATATAAAATGCCGTGCCAAGAAAGTACAGGGAAACCAAAAAGTAGCTTACTGACGTTAGCGGAAATGTTTTGACAAGTGAACCTTGAATATTAAAACCCTTAATTATTGCTTGTGTAAAATGTTAGAAATTATGAAATTATCCAGAAATATGTTGAACATGACTGTAAGGACTTTTCATCCGGACTATCGTTCTCAACAAGTTGTAAATCGAAATCTGATGACGCTTAAACACTTAAGATCGGTGTCTCTAAAAATAGACGGAAGTTTAAGCAAAATCAAGTGGAACAAGCGCTACTTTTCCCCAATGCGAGGAAGACTTGTTAATTATATTTTGGAAAATTCGGGTGTTTCTGGCCAAAGTATTAAGCGTAAACGAGATCTTCTGTCCGACGACATTTCCAGACATGCAAGATAAGATGACAGGAGCGAGATTCGAACTCGCGCCACCGAAGTGACTGGTGCCTTAAACCAGCGCCTTAGACCGCTCGGCCATCCTGCCTGCTATTTAAGATATAAAAGCCGCCAAGAAAGTACAGGGAAACAAAAACTAGCTTATGCTGACGTTAGAGGAATGTTTTGACAAGTGAACCTTGAATATTACAACGCCGTAAATTATTGCTTGTGATAAAATGTTGGAAATATGAAATCATCCAG